>JAECUM010040033.1:0-14369 GCA_016617855.1 Megalonaias nervosa | reverse complement strand
GTGTGTGTGTGTGTGTGTGTGTGTGTGTGTGTGTGTGAGTGTGTGTGTGTGTGTGTGTGTGTGTTTTGGACCTTTAACGTTAGCATTAACAAGTTTTCAGTCATATCGCTACGATGTCTGCAGTATGGCAGTTTATAGTGATGTCTAGCACTGGGGCATCATAGCGCAGACGTGTAGCATGATGTCCCACCTAGTCACATTATTCTAACACCAGGCCGACCAGTTCTAATACTAACCTCTTAATGCTGAGAACCTAGCGAGGCAGCTGTTAGTACCATTTGTACAAGTCTTTGGTATGGCTCGGCCGGGGTTCGAATCTGTGACCTCGTGCCTCCAAGGCGGACGCTCTAACCACTGGCCACCGAAGCGGTAAAGCTTTGAAATATACGAAGTCGCGCATTAATGGCAATCAATGCAATTAAAGATGGATTTTATAGCCTTGGTAAACATGGAGGTTGGCAATTTAGGGCAATATACAAGATATGATGTGTTCAGCTTATGCGTAATACAGTTCAAGTTAAACATGAGGGAAAAAGGTAGGAAGAAAAAATTCCACTTTGAGAAAGCTAAATCCAAACTGACATACAAAACTGGAGGCTATTTATTAAACAGTAAATACAACCGTATCTACCAACAAAATATCCTTATTTCACATCAAAGTTTGCATACTAATATGCATATCGGTTCAATGGCAAAATATAAGATGATGTGATAGATGTCCAAGAGAAATAAACTACCGTTGCAATCTGAAGAAAAAATGTCCCGTATATGTCGTGCCTATTTTGCAGTATTTGTCATGTGGATTGAAAGAATTGTTACGACCATGTAGTTTAATTACTTGTATGTTAAAATTTGAATTCTTTTTATTTCATTTTTGTATTATTATATTTTATTATGATGATGATTATGTTCACAGGATCTGATATTTTTGAAAGAAACATCGTGTTTATTTAGAACGTAGTATGATTCGCATAAGCACGATTTTTGCATGCCATAGTTTGTCGATTTGAGTAAACACTACGCGAAAACGATTGGTTATTGCCAAGTCATTTCCTGACCCACGTGAAACTGCGATTGTTAGATGATGAAATAACCACGCGTCTTCGTGCGTGTGCATGAAATGACGTTTTGGTTCGGTTTAAAAACACTTAGGTCCCTGTAAAAACACTTAGGTCCCTGTGAAGTAGTCAGAGTCGTTCTTATACCCTGAGAAGAAGGTATTGTTTTTTTCTTGTGCTGGAAAGAGTTTATTTTTCTTTACATCTGTAGAGCTCGAGATGTGTCTTGTTATAGATGACAGCTATAGGAGTTCATCTACCTTTTAAATAATAATTTATTTTTCCCTGGAGAACTACACAAGTGGTTTAGGACAAAGACATTCAGTGAAATTCATTCTAAATTGGAACAGTACAGCACAAATTGTGGTTCAGCGTGAAATTCTGTAAAGACTTCATCTGACGTCATCGTCCTCCATCTTGGAACGTCATCAAGATTCGAACCTGGATTCAGTTAAAATTATTTAGTAATAGGACTTGTATTTTTTCAGTACTAGGATAGATGTTTGGATTTTCTTCACAAAAAACCGTAAGTCCTAGTTCATATTTTCACCTTTTCACCGTGTTTTCTAGGGAAATAAATTATTTTTTTGTTAAAACTTACAAAGCTTGTTGTCTTCACTCTTTTCTTTTGTTACTTTTGAATGAGCCGATACGTAACATAAAGAAAATTGGGAAGAATGTCCTTGGGATATTTGAATTGGCTAAAATATTTCAGAAAATTGTTTTTTGGAAATTTAAATTCCCCAAGTTTTCAAATCCCAAGTATTATTTTTACATTTTGTTTGAAATCTTTAGTGAAAACAACTCTCTTTCATCTCTCTTCTCTCTCTCCAAATTGATCATTGAACTCTGACATTTGGATGAAGCACCTAAAAGTAAGACTTTGCTGAACTTGCCAGAAATACCACTTCTAGCTAAGTTCCTTGATAACCTTATTTACACCTTTTGATCCAATATTTCGTGGGGTCTGTGCATTTTTTGGATCGGCGGCGAGCCATGACAACAAAATTAAGGTTGAACTGAAATGAAATACAGATGGAAAAAGGAGAAGCTGAGTTCTGAAAATAAGAGTTTTCCACTGCCGGTCCGTGTTTGCAGAAACACCATTCACTCGAGGACATCTGTAATGGCTTCCTTCTGGTGCACAGTCATACTTTCGATGTTAAACTTACAAAGTATACTCTTTAGTTCAATTGGCTCCACCATTTTCGGCCGATGTACAATTCACCACGCTATTGGTTAGTTGGCATTACATACTAAGGGAAGCAATTGAAAAAATCCAATAGATGTGGCTAGAGTAGATGTTACAATACACGTATGTGAATATGTTTTAGTGGGTGGAGTCTTTGAATATTAAACAGCATAGATGGCAACTTAAAAAGAACTATGCACTGTGCGCTGTAGCTGAGCCGACATGTAAGTTCCACTTGACGTAATGGACGTCCACTATTACATAATTATATTGCTGCGGCTTCCGACTGGGGCAATAAAACTTAATTCGTCCATTACGAGCCATACGATGACCACTACATACAGTCAGTCACGGACAGAGCAGGAAGATCCATCATCTGGACGCGGACTTTCCGTAATCCATGATGTGAATACTGTAAGTGTTCACAAATCCCTTAGTTGTAAGAATAAATACATTACAAGCAGCCTAGCGTTCATTATTCTAGATGAGCTGAATCTGCTATTTTATCTAGGCAATAATGAAGTTTTTAGCTCTAATGCAGAATTTACACAATTTTAAAAAAGTCAGCTTTCTTTGGGCTAAATAAAGCTGATTTGGCTCTTTTAACTCTATCTGCATTCTAACGATATCTCATCCACATATCTATCTGCCTTTACTATTTACATTATTTACATGTATATTTTTGACAACTTTAATTATCAGCACATGGTTTAAAGGTGCCAACAAATGATAAAAAGGAAACAAAAGTTAAAACAAATTTAACATCATTTTCTTAAACTAGTGGTTAGCGTGTTTGAATCCGAACCGAAAGGATGCGGGTTCAAATCCTACAAGCATATCAGCCTGGGTCAGCTACGGTAGTGAGTCCATGGGCAAGGCACTTTAACTTCGCACTAAATAACCTGCCTGTGTCGATGCACCATAAAAAGACATTAACATACCAAATCCGTAAAATATTCTATATCCAGCTTTTTTACAGATTTTGTAACTTATTTTCCGATGGCAACTTATTTTTCCAGTCATCTCGTGCTGAGCAAGTTGACTTTTATAAAACTGATAAATCCTTGCTCAATCAACTTCGTCGCTAACTAATCATGTTCATTTCTAACTGAACATCAAGGTTAACTTTTTTAAGAAAAGGAAAAAGGAAGCTTTTCCCTGAAAATAGCTTTGAAACCATCTATCAAAAAATTATCAACAAAACGATATATTAGAATGAAGCACAAAACTTTGTTGTTTTCTTTCGTACTGATGTTGGCAAATTGTTAAATCTCAATTTACAAAAGAAAAAGTTGGTAACTTCCGTTTTGGTCAGGTCATTAACTACTGTACAGTGGACAGATTGGTACATTAACGACAAAATAGATTGGTACATTAACGACAGAATGTACAGACTGGTACATTAAAGACATGACAGCGAAGTTTTCAATATACCAAACATACACTAGATTGCAGAGAGTAGTGTGTGTGTGTATGTGTGTGTGTGCTCGCCTTTATCGATCACTGCCAACTCACCTCTGTCAGGGTAAGACTCTCTCGCTCGGCCAATGTGGGAAAGGGAGAAAGCTGCCGTGGGTCGGTGTTTCTTACCGGGGTTTTCCGGGGTTCATTGTCCACTAGTTATGCTGGCCGCCATGTATGGCCTGTCATGCACTGAGAAATGGCGTTAAAACCCAACACACACACACACACACACACACACACACTCACAGCTCTCTCCCGTTATAACGCAGCGGTCGGGGTCCATAACTGCCGACTGCATTATGTACCGAACAGTGGCGTAAAGAATGACCTAAACTTGTATGTGTACTTTTGTGTTGGTGGGGTGAGGGTACACCAAACACCATTCAAATGATATAGTAATACTGTGAGTTTATGGAAATCAGTACGTTTCTTTCACTGCATGGTATTCACACATCAAATAGTGAAAATAATAACGTTTTAAAGAGAAATAAAGATATAATACCAAGTTTCAGATTGTTTTCTTTCAACCTATATAGTCATACATATGACAGATCAGATCACGATCATCATTAAGACATGATTCAAGCACCTCATTTTAATATAAATGTACTAACCAGTTATAAATTTACAGCTTCATCAAGTTTAAAGTGACTTAAAATGATGAAAAAATATCAACACTTGCAAAAAAAAAGATTAAATTTAGTTTGCACTTGAGGCTAATGCATTCTGACGCTCAAAGGTTAATTCTTTTTAATTAAGAGCTCACAACCGCGTATTTACCACTTCTATACCAATTTTGCAATTAATTAAATAAATATCTCTCTGCAACAAGTTAAGGACGTCAGTCACATCTTATTAGCGATTGAGTGACTTTACATAATGTGCAACAAGCTATTTGCAATTTAAAAACACAGAATAAAAGAAAAACAACAATAGCAAACTGACATCTAAAATCCAATGCTGTCCAAAACAAACACATTAGTTCCCAACAAGTACTAATCCAAATGGAATAAGAACCGTTCACTCACGTGATGTGTGTTCCCTAATTGTATTTTGTTTTTATGTTGTTTAAAATTGATTGCTTTTGTTTATTTAGAAGCCGTCGAATTTTAGAGCATCTTTTCAAGGGGTGTCGGTTTACTAGCCACCTTTCATTATTGAAGCAAATTCTCCGGAAACACAGAACTTTCTCGGATTATGTCACGTCCAAGCATAAATTGTCAAGGCTTGTGAGGTCGAGCCAATTTCACCCTCCCCCTCCAAAAGAAATCAAGATTTGTGCAAACTAATCTGGTTTCAATCTTGAATTTGTGTTCTACTACCCTTAAAAGCTGCAATGGGAAAATATTGACCTCCTGAGGACAGTGAAGGGATCTCTTGGGCAAGGAAAAACTTGACGATTTCAGCGTCATTCTTAGATTTCACATTGGAGCAGTCACCACCAATTTTAATTCTGTGCAAAACATCATCAAATGAATTAACATGCCCCTGTAGCACAAATTTAGCTTCTTCAACATCTACATCCGTTACTCATCCCACAAAATCACAATTCTATTCACAGAATACGCTTTCCTTTTCCTGGATGTCTCCATTCAGAGATTACATGTCTTAATTTACTCGTAAATACTGATAACACTATACCAACTTTTCAATCTGATTTCACAAACACAGTGAACGTGATTGTTTAAATGGACCTTACTGGTAGCTACATTAAGCAAATGAGCGTCTATTTAATCTGGGTTGCAACAGAATACAGAAAGCGGCGGTAAGTACAAAAAGACACGCCACCGCTAATCATTTCTGTTGTATGTGGGCGTCCAATGGTCTATAAACAAAAAACTCGTCATTCTGACACTCATTTTTGAGAAAGAAAGTCTTTGATATGGCATGAACAAAACAAACTGCCCGAAAGTTCAGTTTAGAGAAGTTACTAAACACTCTGAAGTTTATGCAGTACGCTTTAATTGCCAAGGACTATTAAAAACTGTACAGAAATAATAATACAAATTCAAATTCATTTGTGTGAATTCTTAAACTTGATAATCACGCGCAGCACGTGCAGCTGAAAGTGCAATTGAGAACATGGCGAATAGCAAGGAAATGTCTGAACTGGAAAAGTGTTTTTTTTTTTAAATAAGAAGGATTGAGATGGTAGAATGGTGTGTGTGTGTGTGTGTGTGTGTGTGTGTGTGTGTGTGATTTGGATTTTTAACGTAGTTTTAACAATTTTTCAGTCATATCGCTTACGATGTCTGCAGTATGGCAGTTTACAGTGATGTCTAGCATTGGGGCATCGTGCCGCAGACATGTAGCATGATGTCCCACCTAGTCACATTATCCTGACACCAGGCTACCAGTCCTAACACAAACCTCTTAATGCTGAGCGCCTAGCGAGGAAGCTGTTTGTACCATTTTTATAAATCTTTGGTATGACTCGGCTGAGGTTCGAACCCGTGACCTCCCGCATTCAAGGCGGACGCTCTAACCACTATGCTACCAGAACGGTCTCATTGAGAAGTAGAAATTAGATAATCACGTGCAGCACGTAAAGCTGGAAGTACATTTCAGAACATTGCGAATAGCAAGGAAATGTCTGACCTGGAAAAATTTTCTAACAAGGATGACGGAGATGGTGGAAAGACCATTTCTAGAATGTTCGTACCGAGAAGGTACTCAAGAGATTGCTATGTCCGAGATACCTCTAGAACGAAGGCCATCAATGGCAGTGGTTACGGAAGAGTAGGAATAAGGATTTTATAAAACTGACGGAAGCACTAAATAGGAAAGGATTTAAGGGATAAATTCTAAGACCGAAGGGAACCAAACCGATAATCCCATGTGGAAAAATGACCATAGGAGGTGAAAGTGTCAACATAAATGAACCATCTCCCATTCTGAGGATAATAAAGAAAAGGACGGGAGAATTACATATAGCGGACTCCCCTAGAAGCTACTGTAAAACATTTTGAAAGGAAATTCAAACACAAAGTCAGGAACGCTAGAATGAGCACCCACCCCAAAAGCTCAATTAAGAAAGGAATTAGGATTTTAGAAATTGGAAAAGAAGAAACACTGAAAATGAAATTAGTCTTTGTCTTAAATGGCTTTCTAGTAGAGACATGGTACAAAGGCTGCATTTATTATAGGAAATGTAAACACTGTGGAAACACGGGACATGCGATGTTTGGATTTTTTTCACAAACCGTAAGTCCTATTTCATATTTTCACCTTTTCACCGTGTTTTCTAGGGAAATAAATTATTTTTGTTAAAACTTACAAAGCTTGTTGTCTTCACTCTTTTCTTTTGTTACTTTTGAACAAGCCGATACGTATCAGAATGTACTGTACCAAATATATAATTTTACGTGCATCAACTTAAAATAATGCATACAAGATTAACTTTAACCGAATATATTTGTGATTACACTTCTTTAATCACTTTCGCCTGTTCACCTGGTATCATGAAACTCGTCATAGTACCAAACCAGCAATCCTAAATTAATTTTTTAAAATGTTGGCATCATCGTGTGCTTCGTAGTCTTCTCAAAAATAATAGGTCCATAGCAAAAGTAAACGTGTGTAGTTCCTATGACAATGTGTGGCCTGCACATATATATTTGGGTCTTAAGTTGTAAACAGAAGCTGGACTAGTAGAGGTTCTACGTTGGATACAGTTGGCGACCATTTTAAGCAAACAATTTAAAAGTGACCGGGTAATGAAAATATATACCTCAGTATTTGTTGCATTTTTGTTTATTTTAATAATTGAATGAAACTCGCTAATATTTTGCGCGCGAGTTCTGTTTTATTTTGTTTGTTTAAATGCAGAATCTCTCTCTCTCTCTCTCTCTCTCTCTCTCTCTCTCTCGCTCTCAAATTGCTGTCATTAAACTTTGTACATTTTATGAAGCACCTAAAAGGTATCAGGATTCTTTGCTCGGAAATTTATCTTATAGCCCTCACAATACCATCTTCGCTAGCTAAGGTTCCGATGTGATAACCCTATTTACACCTTGGCGCATCGTGCAGATATTTCTGTGCTTCGGGTCTGTGCATTTTATTGGACGCGGCGAGCCACCGCATCCAATCAAAATTAAGTTGTTGAAATCTGAACACTGTTCCTACATGATCGAGACAAAAGGAGCACACGACATGAATGGACTGATAAATATGCAGTTTTCCACTGCCGGTCCGTGTTTGCAGAAATACCATTCAGTCGAAGACATCTTTAATGGCTTGCTTCCGGTGCACAGTCGTACTTTCGATGTTAAACTTACAAAGTATCCTCTTTAGTTCAGTTGGCTCCACCATTTTCGGCCGATGTACAATTCACCACGCTATTGGTTAGTTGGCATTACGTACTAAGGGAACCAATTAAAAAAATCCAATAGATGTGGCTCGAGTGGATGTTACAATACACGTATGTGAATATGTTTTAGTGGGTGGAGTCTTTGAATATTAAACAGCATAGATGGCAACTTAAAAAGAACTATGCACTGTTTGCTGTAGCTGAGCCGACATGTAAGTTCCACTTGACGTAATGGACGTACACTATTACGTAATTATATTGCTGCGGCTTCTGACTGGGGCAATAAAACTTAATTCGTCCATTACGAGCCATACGATGACCACTACATACAGACAGTCACGGACAGAGCAGGAAGATCCATCATCTGGACGCGGACTTTCCGTAATCCATAATGTGAATACTGTAAGTGTTCACAAATCCCTTAGTTGTAAGAATAAATACATTACAAGCAGCCTAGCGTTCATTATTCTAGATGAGCTGAATCTGCTATTTTATCTAGGCAATAATGAAGTTTTTAGCTCTAATGCAGAAGTTACACAATTTTAAAAAAGTCAGCTTTCTTTGGGCTAAATAAAGCTGATTTGGCTCTTTTAACTCTATCTGCATTCTAACGATATCACATCCACATATCTATCTGCCTTTACTATTTACATTATTTACATGTATATTTTTGACAACTTTAATTATCAGCACATGGTTTTAAGGTGCCAAAAAATGATAAAAAGGAAACAAAAGTTAAAACAAATTTAACATCATTTTCTTAAACTAGTCGTTAGCGTGTTTGAATCCGAACCGAAAGGATGCGGGTTCAAATCCTACAAGCATATCAGCCTGCGTCAGCTACGGTAGTGAGTCCATGGGCAAGGCACTTTAACTTCGCATTAAATAACCTGCCTGTGTCGATGCACCATAAAAAGACATTAACATACCAAATCCGTAAAATATCCAGCTTTTTTACTCGATTTACAGATATTGTAACTGAAGCAAACTCCAATTTTCCGATGGCAACTTATTTTTCCAGTCATCTCGTGCTGAGCAAGTTGACTTTTATAAAACTGATAAATCCTTGCTCAATCAACTTCGTCGCTAACTAATCATGTTCATTTCTAACTGAACATCAAGGTTAACTTTTTTAAGAAAAGGAAAAAGGAAGCTTTTCCCTGAAAATAGCTTTGAAACCATCTATCAAAAAATTATCAACAAAACGATATATTAGAATGAAGCACAAATCTTTGTTGTTTTCTTTCGTACTGATGTTGGCTAATTGTTAAATCTCAATTTACAAAAGAAAAAGTTGGTAACTTCCGTTTTGGTCAGGTCATTAACTACTGTACAGTGGACAGATTGGTACATTAACGACAAAATAGATTGGTACATTAACGACAGAATGTACAGACGGGTACATTAAAGACATGACAGCGAAGTTTTCAATATACCAAACATACACTAGATTGCAGAGAGTAGTGTGTGTGTATGTGTGTGTGTGCTCGCCTTTATCGATCACTGCCAACTCACCTCTGTCAGGGTAAGACTCTCTCGCTCGGCCAATGTGGGAAAGGGAGAAAGCTGCCGTGGGTCGGTGTTTCTTACCGGGGTTTTCCGGGGTTCATTGTCCACCAGTTATGCTGGCCGCCATGTATGGCCTGTCATGCACTGAGAAATGGCGTTAAAACCCAACACACACACACACACACACACAGCTCTCTCCCGTTATAACGCAGCGGTCGGGGTCCATAACTGCCGACTGCATTATGTACCGAACAGTGGCGTAAAGAATGACCTAAACTTGTATGTGTACTTTTGTGTTGGTGGGGTGAGGGTACACCAAACACCATTCAAATGATATAGTAATACTGTGAGTTTATGGAAATCAGTACGTTTCTTTCACTGCATGGTATTCACACATCAAATAGTGAAAATAATAACGTTTTAAAGAGAAATAAAGATATAATACCAAGTTTCAGATTGTTTTCTTTCAACCTATATAGTCATACATATGACAGATCAGATCACGATCATCATTAAGACATGATTCAAGCACCTCATTTTAATATAAATGTACTAACCAGTTATAAATTTACAGCTTCATCAAGTTTAAAGTGACTTAAAATGATGAAAAAATATCAACACTTGCAAAAAAAAAGATTAAATTTAGTTTGCACTTGAGGCTAATGCATTCTGACGCTAAAAGGTTAATTCTTTTTAATTAAGAGCTCACAACCGCGTATTTACCACTTCTATACCAATTTTGCAATTAATTAAATAAATATCTCTCTGCAACAAGTTCAGGACGTCAGTCACATCTTATTAGCGATTGAGTGACTTTACATAATGTGCAACAAGCTATTTGCAATTCAAAAACACAGAATAAAAGAAAAACAACAATAGCAAACTGACATCTAAAATCCAATGCTGTCCAAAACAAACACATTAGTTCCCAACAAGTACTAATCCAAATGGAATAAGAACCGTTCACTCACGTGATGTGTGTTCCCTAATTGTATTTTGTGATTTTATGTTGTTTAAAACCTGATTGCTTTTGTTTATTTTCTAAGCAACGTCGATATTTCTCAGCAGCATAATTTTCAAGGGCCCAGTGTCCTGGTTTACTAGCCACCTCTGTCATTATTCGAATGCAAATATGGCTCCGGAAACAACATGGGTGTTTCTGGCGGATCCTGCTGGTCACGTCCAAAAAATATATGTATTTCCGGTCAGCCGGCCGTCCCTGTTTTTCGATGCCAACCCTATCACCCGTCCCCCTCCAAAAGAAAAACTCCCGAAACTGATTTGTGCAGCTAACTAATCTGGTTTAGCCCAATACTTGAATTGCACGTGCTGTGCAATTACTAATCATTATAATATATATATATATGGCGTATATATATATGTTATATATATATATATATATATATATATATATATATATATATATATACTAATCGTTATAATATATATTATGTTAAAAAATACTACCCTAATTTTAAAAGCAGTGCAATGGGAAACATATTTTTCTTCTGACCTCACTGTCAATAACAGGTCCCACTTCCAGTTGAGAGGGATCTATGTTTTTTTCTTTCGGCGCCAAGGAAAAACTTGACGATTTCAGCGTCATTCTTAGATTTCACATTGGAGCAGTCACCACCAATTTTAATTCTGTGCAAAACATCATCAAATGAATTAACATGCCCCTGTAGCACAAATTTAGCTTCTTCAACATCTACATCCGTTACTCATCCCACAAAATCACAATTCTATTCACAGAATACGCTTTCCTTTTCCTGGATGTCTCCATTCAGAGATTACATGTCTTAATTTACTCGTAAATACTGATAACACTATACCAACTTTTCAATCTGATTTCACAAACACAGTGAACGTGATTGTTTAAATGGACCTTACTGGTAGCTACATTAAGCAAATGAGCGTCTATTTAATCTGGGTTGCAACAGAATACAGAAAGCGGCGGTAAGTACAAAAAGACACGCCACCGCTAATCATTTCTGTTGTATGTGGGCGTCCAATGGTCTATAAACAAAAAACTCGTCATTCTGACACTCATTTTTGAGAAAGAAAGTCTTTGATATGGCATGAACAAAACAAACTGCCCGAAAGTTCAGTTTAGAGAAGTTACTAAACACTCTGAAGTTTATGCAGTACGCTTTAATTGCCAAGGACTATTAAAAACTGTACAGAAATAATAATACAAATTCAAATTCATTTGTGTGAATTCTTAAACTTGATAATCACGCGCAGCACGTGCAGCTGAAAGTGCAATTGAGAACATGGCGAATAGCAAGGAAATGTCTGAACTGGAAAAGTGTTTTTTTTTTTAAATAAGAAGGATTGAGATGGTAGAATGGTGTGTGTGTGTGTGTGTGTGTGTGTGTGTGTGTGTGTGATTTGGATTTTTAACGTAGTTTTAACAATTTTTCAGTCATATCGCTTACGATGTCTGCAGTATGGCAGTTTACAGTGATGTCTAGCATTGGGGCATCGTGCCGCAGACATGTAGCATGATGTCCCACCTAGTCACATTATCCTGACACCAGGCTACCAGTCCTAACACAAACCTCTTAATGCTGAGCGCCTAGCGAGGAAGCTGTTTGTACCATTTTTATAAATCTTTGGTATGACTCGGCTGAGGTTCGAACCCGTGACCTCCCGCATTCAAGGCGGACGCTCTAACCACTATGCTACCAGAACGGTCTCATTGAGAAGTAGAAATTAGATAATCACGTGCAGCACGTAAAGCTGGAAGTACATTTCAGAACATTGCGAATAGCAAGGAAATGTCTGACCTGGAAAAATTTTCTAACAAGGATGACGGAGATGGTGGAAAGACCATTTCTAGAATGTTCGTACCGAGAAGGTACTCAAGAGATTGCTATGTCCGAGATACCTCTAGAACGAAGGCCATCAATGGCAGTGGTTACGGAAGAGTAGGAATAAGGATTTTATAAAACTGACGGAAGCACTAAATAGGAAAGGATTTAAGGGATAAATTCTAAGACCGAAGGGAACCAAACCGATAATCCCATGTGGAAAAATGACCATAGGAGGTGAAAGTGTCAACATAAATGAACCATCTCCCATTCTGAGGATAATAAAGAAAAGGACGGGAGAATTACATATAGCGGACTCCCCTAGAAGCTACTGTAAAACATTTTGAAAGGAAATTCAAACACAAAGTCAGGAACGCTAGAATGAGCACCCACCCCAAAAGCTCAATTAAGAAAGGAATTAGGATTTTAGAAATTGGAAAAGAAGAAACACTGAAAATGAAATTAGTCTTTGTCTTAAATGGCTTTCTAGTAGAGACATGGTACAAAGGCTGCATTTATTATAGGAAATGTAAACACTGTGGAAACACGGGACATGCGCAACAAAAATGTCCAACGCCCCAAGATAAGAGGAAAACGCAAGAGGGACAAACACATGTAAGTGAGATGTTGTTGTTGTTGTGGGGCTTAACGCCATTTTTCAGCACACGATAGGCTATACATGGCGGCCAGTATTAATGGTGGGGGAAGAAACCGGGAAATCCACGGAAAGAACCACCGACCCACGAGAAGCTACTGGCAAGCTTTCTCACATATCCACATTCGCCGAATCTTAGACTCGAACCAACGCAGACAGAGGTGAGATGGCAGTGATCCGTAACGGACAGCGCTTTAGACCACTCGGCCACTCGGGGCCCCTGTAAGTGAGATAACACTTTTTCCTAAACAGAACGTGAAGAGAACGGAACAGACAGAGGAACGAAGTGATGGGAACCAGCAGAAGCAGCAACAACAGCAACAAACAAGAAAAATGACCATCAAGCGAATAAGAATCAACAACATCAAGGAACAAACAGCAAAGGGAAACAACAAATGAAGGAGGTTTAGACGGAAATAGACGGAAAAACGGAGGAGCAGAAAGATAACTCAACAAAAAGGAACATGTGTAGAGGCAATACAACAGCAACAACAGAAACACGATAATGGTGAGAAAACAACTACAACCAAACGGACTGAGAAAAAGAATAATGGGAACCAGCAGGAAATGCAAAGATAGCAAGAAATAGCGAAAAAGAGCCAACAGCAACAGCAACAACAACAAGGAAAACACAACAGAGAGCAACAACAAGGGAAGGAGATGGTGACGGAATTGGACAGAGTAAAGGAAACAGGGGGACAGGAAGATGAATCTCAACCCAAAGAAATACAGACATCATTGGCTCCACAGAGGCAACAACAACAACAGCAACAACAGAAACATGGAAATGGGAGCAACAACCAAAAACAACAACAGAGGATGGGATCGTACAAAGCAAGGGTATAATTCAATTTCCAGATATAAAGAGGACAGAATAAACAGCAGCAACAGCAACAAAAATTTCAGCAACAAGAGCATGCGACAAGCAAGAACAAACAAGCACCCTTTATGGAATGGATGACAGCAACGGTGAAAGAGAAGAAAATAATAAGACCAAAGATGAAAGCAAGGAGGAAATCCAAAAATGCGCTCAAAAAGAAAGAAGTACAACAGTAAGAAAATGGAGATAATCGAGAAGGAGCGGAGAAGAGAAGACAAAAGAGAAGAGGAAGTAGACAGAAATAGAAAGAGCTACTACAAACTAACTTTCGACGAGGAGTTGGAGGAGACATTCTATGCATGTAGCGACATATCTATGACGCAAATATGAATTTAGTATGTCCAAGTACCTTATTCAAAAAAAGGGGAAAAATCCATAAGGCAAATAAAACAAAAACGAACCCCCCCCCCAAGATAGATCCATAATGGAGAACTTGAGAGAGAGAGAGAGAGAGAGAGAGAGAGAGAGAGAGAGAGAGAGAGAGAG
>JAECUM010040032.1:0-51428 GCA_016617855.1 Megalonaias nervosa | reverse complement strand
TTATATCTGGCTGCACAGCATAAACCTTTCATAAAACAAAACAAGTATTGTATTGAAATGTTATTTGCAGTCCTACCTTATCACTGAGTATTCCCTTCAACGACGATAATATTATCATGTGGTTGGAAATTCGATAAGGAAATCCTATGATAGATTTGGTTCAACACTTACTATTGTAATATTTCTAGTTGCACCTGGAATATTGGCAAATCCATGTAAAGTGCTATGGAAACATGAATGTAGGTAGGTATATTCATCACCGACTCGTTTGCATTCCAAAGCATTTGATTTTAGTGAGATTAATAAACACCCTGCTCTAATGAGCTACAGTAGATTGAAACATACTTGGAGTAGCGTTCAGAAACAGTAGGCAAATAAGCATGGGTATATTCTTCCGCAGAAAAGGCACACGTCTAGAACCGATCTGCTTTAGACGATCCTGAATATTAATGACATTTTTGCGGAAATTGATGTGAACCACACTTGAGGCATGTATAGCATGAAATGTGTGTTGTCTCTTGTATGGTATCACTGTACAATTCCTAATTTGTAATACATATTAGATGTGTAATGACAAACACTTTCACAAACTATGATAAGGCGAGAAGCATGTGTTTACAATCTATTGTGATTATGTTCCTCATCTGGCGAACGCTAAACGGAGCATTTGTTTACAAATAATTAAACATATTTCATTTCCAGGGCATGGATTATTTAAAAATAGGATTCGTTTGCAAATCGTATGAAACTTTACAGAAAACAAAAAGCACTCAATCAAGCAGTTCACATATGTTTGTTTCAAACGCTACATTCAATCTGCAAATTACAAACGACCAGGTATTTGTGATCTCTGCTTTATCTTCAACGCTATATTAACCTGTGGCACCACATGTAGTTCAAATATAAAAGATGTTCTTCTTAACTATGTTTTTCTATAGATGAAATACATACAATAAGAAATAGGTGAATATAAAGTAGAATAATCTGTGCGTTCCAACAAAATTTCCGAAAAAGCCGTTTAGAGTCTTATGAATGAAAAACATAAAAAGAGATGGTATGCTAGATTTTGTTCAGCAGTTACTATTTGTAATGCCAGTCATTGAATTTGGAATGTTGCCAAATCTCAGTTTTGCGCTACGAAAAGTTAAAACGGTAGGAAAATTTATTATCGACATGTTTCTAGCCCCCTGCGCCTAATGTTTGCAGATTTAGGATACAACCTCCTATACTGACCTAGATTGGAGAGAATCATGCTATAAGTAACGTACAGAAACAGTAGGTAACTAAATTTGGGTATATTATTCCCAAATACAAGTACCGGTTTAGAAGCGTACTGCCTTGAACCATCCTGATTATTGGTAGAGTTAGTGGGCAAAAGTGGTGATATGCAAATAGGGTGCGTATTGTATGTAAAGGTTGTAGTCTCTTGCATAAAATATCCGTACTATTGTAAATCTGTTGTACATATTAGATGTAGGTACAATTTCAAAGTCGACATTGCATAATAGCACACATTTCCGCGAACTATAAAGGACAAGAAATGTGTCGTTACAATATATTATGAATAGTTTTCTCATCTGAGAAACGACAAAGGTAGCATTTAGTATAAATAATTAAATACATTTGATTTTCAGATCGTAGATTTTTTAAAATAATATGATTAGATCGCAAATAGGATGCAGCTAACCAAATAACGAAATGCGCTCAGACATGAGGTCAGCATGTCTTGGATCATAAGCGATACTCATTCTGAAACCTTCACAAGATTTGGGATATGTAAGCTCTGTTCCATCATCAACATTATGTTACCTTTTGACACAACATTTAGGTCATATAACTGTGATTTCGTATACGGTATAGTTTTAGAGAGATGCAAGAGATACACTAAGATATGCGTAAATATAAAGGAGTCTGTTTAGAGTTAGATTCCTAAATAAGACTAAAGCCTTTAAAGTTGTCAAAAGAATGGAGCGTACAACGGACGAAGAAACGGCAACACCTATGCTCCGTCTATAGCCTTTGCCATAAAAACTAGGGCAACTGACTTGCAAATAGTACTTTGGATATACAAATTAAATCATAACAATGTGTTTTTCCAGAAACGAATAACTTGAATTGAATAATTTGAATCAGTGCAATAAAGCGCAAACCAAATAATGAACACATATAAAACGCAATTGATTCTGCTCAGATAATACAGCACGAAGAAATGTTTCTCCAATAAATAATCATAAATTAACAGCAATATTAAGAACGTTTGTTTGTAAAATTATAATAGCCAGGATGTTAAACACAGTTTCCTTGATTCAGCCCAAGATAAGTTTCTTAATAGTAAACTCATTCTCATAGAGAAATTGTTAGGTACATTATAGTTGTTTACGGGAATCAAAATTAATGGTTGAGGCCAAGTAAAAAGAAAATTTGATTTTGGACAAGATTGAGTCCGAAATAGATTTTCCATAGCATATAATTAAATACAAAAGTCAAAAGACTTATTAAGAAACAATGCAAACTAAACATATATACAGTATAGAAAAGTAGTTTATCTGTTTGCAAAATATAAACTTTTCAGACAACTAAACAGGCACTGTATTGAAATGTTATTTGCAGTCCTACATTATCATTGGGTATTCACTTCAGCAGCTATAATTTGTCATATGATTGGAAAGTCAACAAGGAAACCCTATGATAGATATAGTTCAGCAGTTACTATTGTAACATCACTTGTTGAACTTGGAATATTGGCACATCCTTGGACCGTTCTAATGAAAAGATGATGTAGGTAGATATATTCATCACCGACTCGTTTGCATTCCAATGCATTTGATTTTAGTGAGATTAAGAAAGACCCTGCTCTAATGAGCTACATTAGATGGAAACATACTTAGAGCAGCGTTCAGAAACAGTAGGCAAATGAACATGGGTATATTCTTCTCAAAATCACACACACGTCTAGAAGCGTTCTGTCTTGCACGGTACTGAATATTAATAATAGTGTTGCAGAAATAAATGTAAAACACAGTTGAGGCATGTATAGCATGAAATGTTTGTTGTCTCTTGTATGCTATGACTTTACCATTCCTAATTTGTAATACATATTAGATGTATACTGACAAACACTTTCTCAAATTATAGTAAGACGAGAAACATGCGTTTACAATCTATTATGATTATCTTCCTCATCTGGCGAACGCTAAACGAAGCATTTGTTTACAAATACGTAAACGTATTTTAATTCCAGGGCAGGGATTATTTAAATATATAATTGGTTTGGAAATGGGATGAAACTTTACAAATGAATAAAAAACTCTCAATCAAGATGTTCGCATTTTTTTGTTTCAAATGCTACCTTCAAACTGGAAATTACAAAAGACCTGGTATTTATCGTCTTTGTTCCATCTTCAGCATTATCTTACCATTTGGCACCACATTTAGTTCAAATATAAAATATATCTCCTACGGTATGTTTTTGCTATAGATGAAATACATACAGGAATAAAAACGTGAATATAAAATAGAATATGCTGTGCGTTTCATCCCTAAGTCCGCAAAAGCATTTTACAGTCATATAAACGAAAAACCGACAAAGGGATCGTATGTTACATTTGGATCAGTAGTTACTATTTGTAATATCATTCATTGAACTTGGAATGTTGCCAAATCTCTTTACAGCGCTACGAGAAGTTACAATGGCTGGTGCGTTTATCGTCGTCATGTTTCTAGCCCATTGCGTTTAATGTTTGTATGTTTAAGATATGACTTGCTCTAGTGACCTAGATTAAATAGAAACATGCTTTAAGTAAGGTAAAGAAACAGTAGGTAACTAGACTTGGGTAAATTATTCCCAAATACACGTACGGGCTTGGAAGAGTTCAACCATGGACGATCTTGATTATTAGTAGAGTTGGTGGGGAAATAAGGGTGGAACACACTTAAAGTATGTATGGAATGTAATGTTAGTTGTCTCATATATGGAATGTCTGTACTATTATAAATATGTTATACCTAACAGATGTGCAATTTCAATCCATATTGTATAATGACACACATTTCCGCGAATTGTACGATGATAAGAAATATGCCGTTACAATATGTTATGAACATTATTCCCATCTTGAAAACGATAAAGGTAGCATTTGCTTCAAAAGACCTGGGACATGTCAGCTATATTATATCCTCAACATTATGTTACCTGATGTGACTACATTCAGTTCATATAACTGTGTTTTCTTATTCGCTATAGTTTGTACAGTAGATATGCAGTCGGTACACTAAGATATGCGTAAACATAAAATAGAGTCTGTTCCTGTTGCGTCCCTAAATAGGAGAAAGCCTTTAAAGTGGCCAATCGGAATAGAAAGTTCGACGGTCGGACAAACGGTAAGACCTATGATCCGTCCAAAGCCTTCAGCATAAAAATAGAGGAAACGGACTTGTATATAGTACTTTTTACGTATAAATTGAATGATAATACTTTGAATGTATAGAGGAGAATTAATTGAGTTAAATTCTTTGAATCATTGCAATCCATGTCAAACCAAATAATGACCTAATAAACAATATTAAATTAATAGCTCATGCTTAAAGGAAGACCCAACATGTAGGGCAAAAGGTCATTTCCATGAAAAATCAAAGTTATATTTAGAAAGTCTCTTACTAAAATTGTATGGAACAACATGGTAAACACAACGCCCTTCATTAAGCCCAAGATAAGGTTCCTTATAGTAAACCCATACGCATAGAGAAATTATTAAGGTACAGTATTGCTGTTTAGAGCAATATAAAGATCAATGATTGATGTCAGGTAGCAAAATAACCTTGATTTTGGACAAGGTCGTGTCCAAAATAAAGTTATCCGTAACATATTATTCAAAATCTGAAAGACTTGCTAAGAAACAATGCAAATTAAAAACAATGTACAGTATTGAAAAGCAGTTTCTCTGTTTGCACAGTACAAACGTTTCAAAAAGCAAAACAATTATGTTCTATTGAAATGTTATTTCCAGTCCAACCGTATCATTAGGTAATCCCATCAGCGACTGTAATATAGTCAAACGATTGCAAACTCCACAAGCGAAGCATATGATACATTCGGATCACATTTGAGGATTGTATAGCATGTAGTGTGTTTTGCGTCTTGCATGGTATAACTTTACCGTGTCTAATTTGAAATACATATTAGATGTAAACTGACAAACACTTTCTCAAACTATATCAAGACGCGAAGCATGAGTTTACAATCAATTATGATTAGTTTCCTCCTCTAGAGAGCGCTAAACGGAATATTTCTTTACAGATAATTAAACATATTTGATTTCCAGGGCATGGATTATTTAAATATAGCATTGGTTTGCAAATCGAATGAAACTGCACAGAATACTAAACGCACTGAATCAAGCGGTTTCCATATTTTTGTTTAAAGCACTACATTAAAACTGCAAACTACGAAAGACCGGGTATTCGTTATCTCCATTCCATCTTCCACATTATATTACCCTTTGGCACCACATTTAGTTCAAATATAAAAGATGTTCTTCTAAGCTATGTTTTTTTACAGGTGGAATACATACAATAAGAAATAGGTGATTATAACATAGGATATGCTGTGCGTTTCATCCCTAAGGCCGAAAAAGCCATATACAGTCATATGAATGAAAAGCTGACAAGGAGATCGTATGATAGATTTTGTTCAGCAGTTACTATTTGTAATGTCATTCATTGAACTTGGAATGTTGCCAAATCTCTGTTGTGTGCTACGAAAAGTTAAAAAGATAGGTACATTTATCGTCGACATGTTTCTAGCCCATTACGTCTTATGTTTTTAGGTTTAAGATATAACTTGCTCTACTGACCTAGATTAGATAGAAACATGCTTGAAGTAACGTACAGAAACAGTAGGTAGCTACGTTTGGGTATATTATTCTAAACTACAAGTAGCGGGTTAAAAGAGTTCTGCCTTGGTCCATCCTGACTATAAGTACAGTTAGTGGGGAAAATGGTGAAACATACCTATCGTGTGTATTGCATGGAATGTTTGTTGTCTCTTGTATGGATTGTCTGTATCATTATAAATCTGTTGTACATATTAGATGTACAATTTCAAAATCGACATTGCATAATAACACACATTTCCGCGAACTAAAAAGGACAAGAAATGTGTCGTTACAATATATTATGAATAGTTTTCCCATCTGAGAAACGACAAAGGTAGCATTTAGTATAAATAATTAAATACATTTGATTTTCTGATCGTAGATATTTTTAAATAATGTGATTAGTTCGAAAATTGGATGAGACTAAGTAAATAACAAAATGTGCTCAAACATGAGGTCAGCATGTCTTGATTCATATGCGATACTCATTCTGAAACCTGCACAAGACTTGGGATATGTCAGATCTGTTCCATCATCAACATTATGTTACCTTTTGACACAACATTTAGGTCATATAACTATGATTTCTTATACGGTATAGTTTTAGAGAGATGCAAGAGATACACTACGATATGCGTAAATCTAAAAGAGTCTGTTTAGAGTTGCATCCCTAAATCCGACTAAAGCCATTATAGTTGTCAACCGGAATAGAAAGGACAACGGACGGACAAACGGCAACACCTATTCTCCGTCTCTAGCCTTCAGCATAAAAGCTACAGCAACTGACTTGCATATAGTACTTTGGATGTAGATTTTGAATGATAATACTTTGTATTTCCAGAGAAGAATAAATTGAATTAAATAATTTAAATCAACGCACTCTAGCGCATATCAAATAATGAACACGAATAAAACACAATTGATTCTCCTCAGATCATACAGCACTAATAAATGTTTCTCCAGTAAACTATATTAAATTAATAATTATACACTAGAATATTTCCTTCTAAAATTATAATAGCGAGGATGTTAAAAACAATGTCCTTGTTTCAGCGTAAGATAAGTTTCTTAATAGTAAACTCATTCTCATAGAGAAATTTGTAGGTCCAGCATAGTTGTTTACGGCAATCAAAATTAATGATTCAGGTCAAGTAAAATATAAACTTGATTTTGGACAAAGTCGAGTCAAAAATACAATTTTCCATAACATATAATTAAATACAAAAGTCAAAAGACTTATTAAGAAACAATGAAAATTAAAAATATATAAAGCTTAGAAAATCATATGCTCTGTTTGCGCAATATATGCGTTTCAGAAAACTAAACAGGTATTGTATTGAAATGTTATTTGCAGTCCTACCTTATCATTAGGTATTCACTTCAGCAGCTATAATATTGACATATGATTGGAAAGTCAACAAGGAAATCCTATGATATATATGGTTCAGCAGTTACTATTGTAATATAATTTGTTGAACTTGGAATATTAGCAAATCCATGGAACGTTCTAATGAAAAGATGATGGAGGTAGATATATTCACCACCGACTCGTTTGCATTCCAAAGCATTTGATTTTAGTGAGATTAAGAAAGACCCTGCTCTAATGAGCTACATTAGATGGAAACATACTTAGAGCAGCGTTCAGAAACAGTAGGCAAATGAACATGGGTATATTCTTCTCACAATCACACACACGTCTAGAAGCGTTCTGTCTTGTACGATACTGAATATTAATAATAGTGTTGCAGAAATAAGTGTAAAACACAGTTGAGGCATGTATAGCATGAAATGTTTGTTGTCTCTTGTATGCTATGACTTTACCATTCCTAATTTGTAGTACATATTAGATGTATACTGACAAACACTTTCTCAAATTATAGTAAGACGAGAAGCATGCGTTTACAATCTATTATGATTATCTTCCTCATCTGGCGAACGCTATAGGAAGCATTTGTTTACAAATACGTAAACGTATTTTAATTCCAGGGCAGGGATTATTTAAATATATAATTGTTTTGCAAATGGGATGAAACTTTACAAAAGAATAAAAAAAACTCTCAATCAAGAGGTTCGTATTTTTTGTTTGTTTCAAACGCTACATTCAAACTGCAAATTACAAAAGACCTGGTATTTATCGTCCTTGTTCCATCTTCAGCATTATCTTACCATTTGGCACCACATTTAGTTCAAATATAAAATATCTCTCCTACGCTATGTTTTTGCTATAGATGAAATACATACAGTAAGAAAAACGTGAATATAAAATAGAATATGCTGTGCGTTTCATCCTTAAGTCCGCAAAAGCATTTTACAGTCATATAAACGAAAAACCGACAAAGGAATCGTATGTTACATTTTTCTCAGTAGTTACCATTGTAATGTCAGTCATTGAATTTGGAATGTTGCCAAATCTCTTTACAGCGCTGCGAAAAGTTACAATGGCTGGTGCATTTATCGTCGTCATGTTTCTAGCCCATTGCGTTTAATGTTTGTATGTTTAAGATATGACTTGCTCTAGTGACCTAGATTAAATAGAAACATGCTTTAAGTAAGGTAAAGAAACAGTAGGTAACTAGACTTGGGTAAATTATTCCCAAATACACGTACGGGCTTGGAAGAGTTCTACCATGGACGATCTTGATTATTTTAGTAGAGCTGGTGGGGAAATAAGGGTGGAACACAATTAAAGTATGTATGGAATGTAATGTTTGTTGTCTCTTATATGGAATGTCTGTACTATTATAAATATGTTATACCTAACAGATGTGCAATTTCAATCCATATTGTATAATGACACACATTTCCGCGAACTGTAAGATCATAAGAAATATGTCGTTACAATATGTTATGAACATTTTTCTCATCTTGAAAACGATAAAGATAGCGTTTGCTTCAAAAGACCTGGGATATGTCAGCTATATTCCACCAACAACATTATGTTACCTGATGACACTACATTTAGTTCATATAACTGTGTTTTCTTATTCGCTGTAGTTTGTATAGGAGATATGCAGTCGATACACTAAGATATGCGTAAACATAAAATAGAGTCTGTTTTTAGTTGCACCCTAAATAGGAGAAAGCCTTTATTGTTGCCAATCGGAATAGAAAGTACGACGGTCGGACAAACGGCAAGACCTATGATATGTCCAAAGCCTTCAGCATAAAAATCAAGGAAACGGACTTGTATATAGTACTTTTTATGTATAAATTGAATGGTAATACTTTCTATTTCATGAGAAGAATAAAGTGTGTTCAATTATTTGAATCATTGCAATCCATGTCAAACCAAATAATGACCTAATCAATAATATTAAATTAATAGCTCATGCTTAAAGGAAGACCCAACATGTAGGACAAAAGGTCATTTCTAGGAAAAATCAAAGTTATATTTAGAAAGTCTCTTACTAAAATTGTATTGAACAACATGGTAAACACAACGTCCTTCATTAAGCCCAAGATAAGGTTCCTTATAGTAAACCCATACGCATAGAGAAATTATTAAGGTACAGTATTGCTGTTTAGAGCAATATAAAGATCAATGATTGAGGTCAGGTAGCAAAATAACCTTGATTTTGGACAAGGTCGTGTCCAAAATACAGTTATCCGCAACATATTATTCAAAATCTGAAAGACTTGCTAAGAAACAATGCAAATTTAAAAAAAAAAAAAATGTACAGTGTTGAAAAGCAGTTTCTCTGTTTGCACAGTACAAACGTTTCAGAAAGCAAAACAATTATGTTCTATTGAAATGTTATTTCCAGTCCAACCGTATCATTAGGTAATCCCATCAGCGACTGTAATATAGTCAAACGATTGCAAACTCCACAAGCGAAGCATATGATACATTCGGATCACATTTGAGGATTGTATAGCATGTAGTGTGTTTTGCGTCTTGTATGGTATAACTTTACCATTTCTAATTTGTAATACATATTAGATGTAAACTGACAAACACTTTCTCAAACTATATCAAGACGCGAAGCATGAGTTTACAATCAATTATGATTAGTTTCCTCCTCCAGCGAGCGCTAAACGGAATATTTCTTTACAGATAATTAAACATATTTGATTTCCAGGGCATGGATTATTTAAATATAGCATTGGTTTGCAAATCGATTGAAACTGCACAGATTACTAAAAGCACTGAATCAAGCGGTTTCCATATTTTTGTTTAAAGCACTACATTAAAACTGCAAACTACAAAAGACCGGGTATTCGTGATCTCCATTCCATCTTCCACATTATATTACCATTTGGCACCACATTTAGTTCAAATATAAAAGATGTTCTTCTAAGCTATGTTTTTTTACAGGTGGAATACATACAATAAGAAATAGGTGATTATAACATAGAATATGCTGTGCGTTTCATCCCTAAGGCCGAAAAAGCCGTATACAGTCATATGAATGAAAAGCTGACAAGGAGATCGTATGATAGATTTTGTTCAGCAGTTACTATTTGTAATGTCATTCACTGAACTTGGAATGTTGTCAAATCTCTATTGTGTGCTACGAAAAGTTAAAACGGTAGGTACATTTATCGTCGACATGTTTCTAGCCCATTACGACTTATGATTTTAGGTTTAAGATATAACTTGCTCTACTGACCTAGATTAGATAGAAACATGCTTGAAGTAACGTACAGAAACAGTAGGTAGCTACGTTCGGGTATATTATTCCCAACTACAAGTAGCGGTTTAAAAGAGTTCTGCCTTGGTCCATCCTGACTATAAGTACAGTTAGTGGGGAAAATGGTGAAACATACGTAACGTGTGTATTACATGGAATGCTTGTTGTCTCTTGTATGGATTGTCTGTATTATTATAAATCTGTTGTACATATTAGATGTACAATTTCAAAATCGACATTGCATAATAACACACATTTCCGCGAACTATAAAGGACAAGAAATGTGTCGTTACAATATATTATGAATAGTTTTCTCATCTGAGAAACGACAAAGGTCTAAATAATTAAATACATTTGATTTTCAGATCGTAGATATTTTTAAATAATGTGATTAGTTCGCAAATTGGATGAGACTAAGTAAATAACAAAATGCGCTCAAACATGAGGTCACCATGTCTTGGATCATAAGCGATACTCATTCTGAAACCTGCACAAGACTTGGAATATGTCAGATCTGTTCCATCATCAACATTATGTTACCTTTTGACACGACATTTAGGTCATATAACTATGATTCCTTTTACGGTATAGTTTTAGAGAGATGCAAGAGATACACTAAGATATGCGTAAATCTAAAAGAGTCTGTTTAGAGTTGCATCCCTAAATCCGACTAAAGCCATTATAGTTGTCAACCGGAATAGAAAGGACAACGGACGGACAAACGGCAACACCTATTCTCCGTCTCTAGCCTTCAGCATAAAAGCTACAGCAACTGACTTGCATATAGTACTTTGGATGTAGATTTTGAATGATAATACTTTGTATTTCCAGAGAAGAATAAATTGAATTAAATAATTTAAATCAACGCACTCCAGCGCATATCAACTAATGAACACGAATAAAACACAATTGATTCTCCTCAGATCATACAGCACGTATAAATGTTTCTCCAGTAAACTATATTAAATTAATATTTTATACCCAGAATATTTCCTTCTAAAATTATAATAGCGAGGATGTTAAAAACAATGTCCTTGTTTCAGCGCAAGATAAGTTTCTTAATAGTAAACTCATTCTCATAGAGAAATGTGTAGGTCCAGCATAGTTGTTTACGGCAATCAAAATTAATGATTCAGGTCAAGTAAAATATAAACTTGATTTTGGACAAGGTCGAGTCCAAAATACAATTTTCCATAACATATAATTAAATACAAAAGTCAAAAGACTTATTAAGAAACAATGAAAATTAAAAATATATACAGCATAGAAAAGCAGATGCTCTGTTTGCGCAATATATGCGTTTCAGAAAACTAAACAGGTATTGTATTGAAATGTTATGTGCAGTCCTACCTTATCATTAGGTATTCACTTCAGCAGCTATAATATTGACATATGATTGGAAAGTCAACAAGGAAATCCTATGATATATATGGTTCAGCAGTTACTATTGTAATATAATTTGTTGAACTTGGAATATTAGCAAATCCATGGAACGTTCTAATGAAAAGATGATGGAGGTAGATATATTCACCACCGACTCGTTTGCATTCCAAAGCATTTGATTTTAGTGAGATTAAGAAAGACCCTGCTCTAATGAGCTACATTAGATGGAAACATACTTAGAGCAGCGTTCAGAAACAGTAGGCAAATGAACATGGGTATATTCTTCTCACAATCACACACACGTCTAGAAGCGTTCTGTCTTGTACGATACTGAATATTAATAATAGTGTTGCAGAAATAAGTGTAAAACACAGTTGAGGCATGTATAGCATGAAATGTTTGTTGTCTCTTGTATGCTATGACTTTACCATTCCTAATTTGTAGTACATATTAGATGTATACTGACAAAGACTTTCTCAAATTATAGTAAGACGAGAAGCATGCGTTTACAATCTATTATGATTAACTTCCTCATCTGGCGAACGCTATAGGAAGCATTTGTTTACAAATACGTAAACGTATTTTAATTCCAGGGCAGGGATTATTTAAATATATAATTGTTTTGCAAATGGGATGAAACTTTACAAAAGAATAAAAAAACTCTCAATCAAGAGGTTCGCATTTTTTTTTCTTTTTTGTTGTTTCAAACGCTACATTCAAACTGCAAATTACAAAAGACCTGGTATTTATAGTCTTTGTTCCATCTTCAGCATTATTTTACCATTTGGCACCACATCTAGTTGAAATATAAATATATCTCTCCTACGCTATGTTTTTGCTATAGATGAAATACATACAGGAATAAAAACGTGAATATAAAATAGAATATGCTGTGCATATAAACGGAAAACCGACAAAGGGATCGTATGTTACATTTTGATCAGTAGTTACTATTTGTAATATCATTTATTGAACTTGGAATGTTGCCAAATCTCTTTACAGCGCTACGAAAAGTTACAATGGCTGGTGCATTTATCGTCGTCATGTTTCTAGCCCATTGCGTTTAATGTTTGTATGTTTAAGATATGACTTGCTCTAGTGACCTAGATTAAATAGAAACATGCTTTAAGTAAGGTAAAGAAACAGTACGTTACTAGACTTGGGTAAATTATTCCCAAATACACGTACGGGCTTGGAAGAGTTCTACCATGGACGATCTTGATTATTAGTAGAGCTGGTAGGGAAATAAGGGTGGAACACAATTAAAGTATGTATGGAATGTAATGTTTGTTGTCTCTTATATGGAATGTCTGTACTATTATAAATATGTTATACCTAACAGATGTGCAATTTCAATCCATATTGTATAATGACACACATTTCCGCGAACTGTAAGATCATAAGAAATATGTCGTTACAATATGTTATGAACATTTTTCTGATCTTGAAAACGATAAAGATAGCGTTTGCTTCAAAAGACCTGGGATATGTCAGCTATATTTCATCAACAACATTATGTTACCTGATGACACTACATTTAGTTCATATAACTGTGTTTTCTTATTCGCTGTAGTTTGTATAGGAGATATGCAGTCGATACACTAAGATATGCGTAAACATAAAATAGAGTCTGTTTTTAGTTGCACCCTAAATAGGAGAAAGCCTTTATTGTTGCCAATCGGAATAGAAAGTACGACGGTCGGACAAACGGCAAGACCTATGATCCGTCCAAAGCCTTCAGCATAAAAATCAAGGAAACGGACTTGTATATAGTACTTTTTATGTATAAATTGAATGGTAATACTTTCTATTTCATGAGAAGAATAAAGTGTGTTCGATTATTTGAATCATTGCAATCCATGTCAAACCAAATAATGACCTAATCAATAATATTAAATTAATAGCTCAGGCTTAAAGGAAGACCCAACATGTAGGACAAAAGGTCATTTCTAGGAAAAATCAAAGTTATATTTAGAAAGTCTCTTACTAAAATTGTATTGAACAACATGGTAAACACAACGTCCTTCATTAAGCCCAAGATAAGGTTCCTTATAGTAAACCCATACGCATAGAGAAATTATTAAGGTACAGTATTGCTGTTTAGAGCAATATAAAGATCAATGATTGAGGTCAGGTAGCAAAATAACCTTGATTTTGGACAAGGTCGTGTCCAAAATACAGTTATCCGCAACATATTATTCAAAATCTGAAAGACTTGCTAAGAAACAATGCAAATTTAAAAAAAAAAAAAATGTACAGTGTTGAAAAGCAGTTTCTCTGTTTGCACAGTACAAACGTTTCAGAAAGCAAAACAATTATGTTCTATTGAAATGTTATTTCCAGTCCAACCGTATCATTAGGTAATCCCATCAGCGACTGTAATATAGTCAAACGGTTGCAAACTCCACAAGCGAAGCATATGATACATTCGGATCACATTTGAGGATTGTATAGCATGTAGTGTTTTGCGTCTTGTATGGTATAACTTTACCATTTCTAATTTGTAATACATATTAGATGTAAACTGACAAACACTTTCTCAAACTATATCAAGACGCGAAGCATGAGTTTACAGTCAATTATGATTAGTTTCCTCCTCCAGCGAGCGCTAAACGGAATATTTCTTTACAGATAATTAAACATATTTGATTTCCAGGGCATGGATTATTTAAATATAACATTGGTTTGCAAATCGAATGAAACTGCACAGAATACTAAAAGCACTGAATCAAGCGGTTTCCATATTTTTGTTTAAAGCACTACATTAAAACTGCAAACTACAAAAGACCGGGTATTCGTGATCTCCATTCCATCTTCCACATTATATTACCCTTTGGCACCACATTTAGTTCAAATATAAAAGATGTTCTTCTAAGCTATGTTTTTTTACAGGTGGAATACATACAATAAGACATAGGTGAATATAACATAGAATATGCTGTGCGTTTCATCCCTATGGCCGAAAAAGCCGTATACAGTCATATGAATGAAAAGCTGACAAGGAGATCGTATGATAGATTTTGTTCAGCAGTTACTATTTGTAATGTCATTCATTGAACTTGGAATGTTGTCAAATCTCTGTTGTGTGCTACGAAAAGTTAAAAAGATAGGTACATTTATCGTCGACATGTTTCTAGCCCATTACGACTTATGTTTTTAGGTTTAAGATATAACTTGCTCTACTGACCTAGATTAGATAGAAACATGCTTTAAGTAACGTACAGAAACAGTAGGTAGCTACGTTTGGGTATATTATTCCCAACTACAAGTAGCGGTTTAAAAGAGTTCTGCCTTGGTCCATCCTGACTATAAGTACAGTTAGTGGGGAAAATGGTGAAACATACGTAACGTGTGTATTACATGGAATGCTTGTTGTCTCTTGTATGGATTGTCTGTATTATTATAAATCTGTTGTACATATTAGATGTACAATTTCAAAATCGACATTGCATAATAACACACATTTCCGCGAACTATAAAGGACAAGAAATGAGTCGTTACAATATATTATGAATAGTTTTCTCATCTGAGAAACGACAAAGGTAGCATTTAGTATAAATAATTAAATACATTTGATTTTCAGATCGTAGATATTTTTAAATAATGTGATTAGTTCGCAAATTGGATGAGACTAAGTAAATAATAAAATGCGCTCAAACATGAGGTCAGCATGTCTTGGTTCATAAGCGATACTCATTCTGAAACCTGCACAAGACTTGGAATATGTCAGATCTGTTCCATCATCAACATTATGTTACCTTTTGACACGACATTTAGGTCATATAACTATGATTCCTTATACGGTATAGTTTTAGAGAGATGCAAGAGATACACTAAGATATGCGTAAATCTAAAAGAGTCTGTTTAGAGTTGCATCCCTAAATCCGACTAAAGCCATTATAGTTGTCAACCGGAATAGAAAGGACAACGGACGGACAAACGGCAACACCTATTCTCCGTCTCTAGCCTTCAGCATAAAAGCTACAGCAACTGACTTGCATATAGTACTTTGGATATAGATTTTGAATGATAATACTTTGTATTTCCAGAGAAGAATAAATTGAATTAAATAATTTAAATCAACGCACTCCAGCGCATATCAACTAATGAACACGAATAAAACACAATTGATTCTCCTCAGATCATACAGCACGAATAAATGTTTCTCCAGTAAACTATATTAAATTAATATTTTATACCCAGAATATTTCCTTCTAAAATTATAATAGCGAGGATGTTAAAAACAATGTCCTTGTTTCAGCGCAAGATAAGTTTCTTAATAGTAAACTCATTCTCATAGAGAAATGTGTAGGTCCAGCATAGTTGTTTACGGCAATCAAAATTAATGATTCAGGTCAAGTAAAATATAAACTTGATTTTGGACAAGGTCGAGTCCAAAATACAATTTTCCATAACATATAATTAAATACAAAAGTCAAAAGACTTATTAAGAAACAATGAAAATTAAAAATATATACAGCATAGAAAAGCAGATGCTCTGTTTGCGCAATATATGCGTTTCAGAAAACTAAACAGGTATTGTATTGAAATGTTATTTGCAGTCCTACCTTATCATTAGGTATTCTCTTCAGCAGCTATAATATTGACATATGATTGGAAAGTCAACAAGGAAATCCTATGATATATATGGTTCAGCAGTTACTATTGTAATATAATTTGTTGAACTTGGAATATTAGCAAATCCATGGAACGTTCTAATGAAAAGATGATGGAGGTAGATATATTCACCACCGACTCGTTTGCATTCCAAAGCATTTGATTTTAGTGAGATTAAGAAAGACCCTGCTCTAATGAGCTACATTAGATGGAAACATACTTAGAGCAGCGTTCAGAAACAGTAGGCAAATGAACATGGGTATATTCTTCTCACAATCACACACACGTCTAGAAGCGTTCTGTCTTGTACGATACTGAATATTAATAACAGTGTTGCAGAAATAAGTGTAAAACACAGTTGAGGCATGTACAGCATGAAATGTTTGTTGTCTCTTGTATGCTATGACTTTACCATTCCTAATTTGTAGTACATATTAGATGTATACTGACAAAGACTTTCTCAAATTATAGTAAGACGAGAAGCATGCGTTTACAATCTATTATGATTAACTTCCTCATCTGGCGAACGCTATAGGAAGCATTTGTTTACAAATACGTAAACGTATTTTAATTCCAGGGCAGGGATTATTTAAATATATAATTGTTTTGCAAATGGGATGAAACTTTACAAAAGAATAAAAAAACTCTCAATCAAGAGGTTCGCATTTTTTTTTCTTTTTTGTTGTTTCAAACGCTACATTCAAACTGCAAATTACAAAAGACCTGGTATTTATAGTCTTTGTTCCATCTTCAGCATTATTTTACCATTTGGCACCACATCTAGTTGAAATATAAATATATCTCTCCTACGCTATGTTTTTGCTATAGATGAAATACATACAGGAATAAAAACGTGAATATAAAATAGAATATGCTGTGCATATAAACGGAAAACCGACAAAGGGATCGTATGTTACATTTTGATCAGTAGTTACTATTTGTAATATCATTTATTGAACTTGGAATGTTGCCAAATCTCTTTACAGCGCTACGAAAAGTTACAATGGCTGGTGCATTTATCGTCGTCATGTTTCTAGCCCATTGCGTTTAATATTTGTATGTTTAAGATATGACTTGCTCTAGTGACCTAGATTAAATAGAAACATGCTTTAAGTAAGGTAAAGAAACAGTACGTTACTAGACTTGGGTAAATTATTCCCAAATACACGTACGGGCTTGGAAGAGTTCTACCATGGACGATCTTGATTATTAGTAGAGCTGGTGGGGAAATAAGGGTGGAACACAATTAAAGTATGTATGGAATGTAATGTTTGTTGTCTCTTATATGGAATGTCTGTACTATTATAAATATGTTATACCTAACAGATGTGCAATTTCAATCCATATTGTATAATGACACACATTTCCGCGAACTGTAAGATCATAAGAAATATGTCGTTACAATATGTTATGAACATTTTTCTCATCTTGAAAACGATAAAGATAGCGTTTGCTTCAAAAGACCTGGGATATGTCAGCTATATTCCATCAACAACATTATGTTACCTGATGACACTACATTTAGTTCATATAACTGTGTTTTCTTATTCGCTGTAGTTTGTATAGGAGATATGCAGTCGATACACTAAGATATGCGTAAACATAAAATAGAGTCTGTTTTTAGTTGCACCCTAAATAGGAGAAAGCCTTTATTGTTGCCAATCGGAATAGAAAGTACGACGGTCGGACAAACGGCAAGACCTATGATCCGTCCAAAGCCTTCAGCATAAAAATCAAGGAAACGGACTTGTATATAGTACTTTTTATGTATAAATTGAATGGTAATACTTTCTATTTCATGAGAAGAATAAAGTGTGTTCGATTATTTGAATCATTGCAATCCATGTCAAACCAAATAATGATCTAATCAATAATATTAAATTAATAGCTCAGGCTTAAAGGAAGACCCAACATGTAGGACAAAAGGTCATTTCTAGGAAAAATCAAAGTTATATTTAGAAAGTCTCTTACTAAAATTGTATTGAACAACATGGTAAACACAACGTCCTTCATTAAGCCCAAGATAAGGTTCCTTATAGTAAACCCATACGCATAGAGAAATTATTAAGGTACAGTATTGCTGTTTAGAGCAATATAAAGATCAATGATTGAGGTCAGGTAGCAAAATAACCTTGATTTTGGACAAGGTCGTGTCCAAAATACAGTTATCCGCAACATATTATTCAAAATCTGAAAGACTTGCTAAGAAACAATGCAAATTTAAAAAAAAAAAAAAAATGTACAGTGTTGAAAAGCAGTTTCTCTGTTTGCACAGTACAAACGTTTCAGAAAGCAAAACAATTATGTTCTATTGAAATGTTATTTCCAGTCCAACCGTATCATTAGGTAATCCCATCAGCGACTGTAATATAGTCAAACGGTTGCAAACTCCACAAGCGAAGCATATGATACATTCGGATCACATTTGAGGATTGTATAGCATGTAGTGTTTTGCGTCTTGTATGGTATAACTTTACCATTTCTAATTTGTAATACATATTAGATGTAAACTGACAAACACTTTCTCAAACTATATCAAGACGCGAAGCATGAGTTTACAGTCAATTATGATTAGTTTCCTCCTCCAGCGAGCGCTAAACGGAATATTTCTTTACAGATAATTAAACATATTTGATTTCCAGGGCATGGATTATTTAAATATAACATTGGTTTGCAAATCGAATGAAACTGCACAGAATACTAAAAGCACTGAATCAAGCGGTTTCCATATTTTTGTTTAAAGCACTACATTAAAACTGCAAACTACAAAAGACCGGGTATTCGTGATCTCCATTCCATCTTCCACATTATATTACCCTTTGGCACCACATTTAGTTCAAATATAAAAGATGTTCTTCTAAGCTATGTTTTTTTACAGGTGGAATACATACAATAAGACATAGGTGAATATAACATAGAATATGCTGTGCGTTTCATCCCTATGGCCGAAAAAGCCGTATACAGTCATATGAATGAAAAGCTGACAAGGAGATCGCATGATAGATTTTGTTCAGCAGTTACTATTTGTAATGTCATTCATTGAACTTGGAATGTTGTCAAATCTCTGTTGTGTGCTACGAAAAGTTAAAACGGTAGGTACATTTATCGTCGACATGTTTCTAGCCCATTACGACTTATGTTTTTAGGTTTAAGATATAACTTGCTCTACTGACCTAGATTAGATAGAAACATGCTTTAAGTAACGTACAGAAACAGTAGGTAGCTACGTTTGGGTATATTATTCCCAACTACAAGTAGCGGTTTAAAAGAGTTCTGCCTTGGTCCATCCTGACTATAAGTACAGTTAGTGGGGAAAATGGTGAAACATACGTAACGTGTGTATTACATGGAATGCTTGTTGTCTCTTGTATGGATTGTCTGTATTATTATAAATCTGTTGTACATATTAGATGTACAATTTCAAAATCGACATTGCATAATAACACACATTTCCGCGAACTATAAAGGACAAGAAATGTGTCGTTACAATATATTATGAATAGTTTTCTCATCTGAGAAACGACAAAGGTAGCATTTAGTATAAATAATTAAATACATTTGATTTTCAGATCGTAGATATTTTTAAATAATGTGATTAGTTCGCAAATTGGATGAGACTAAGTAAATAACAAAATGCGCTCAAACATGAGGTCAGCATGTCTTGGTTCATAAGCGATACTCATTCTGAAACCTGCACAAGACTTGGAATATGTCAGATCTGTTCCATCATCAACATTATGTTACCTTTTGACACGACATTTAGGTCATATAACTATGATTCCTTATACGGTATAGTTTTAGAGAGATGCAAGAGATACACTAAGATATGCGTAAATCTAAAAGAGTCTGTTTAGAGTTGCATCCCTAAATCCGACTAAAGCCATTATAGTTGTCAACCGGAATAGAAAGGACAACGGACGGACAAACGGCAACACCTATTCTCCGTCTCTAGCCTTCAGCATAAAAGCTACAGCAACTGACTTGCATATAGTACTTTGGATATAGATTTTGAATGATAATACTTTGTATTTCCAGAGAAGAATAAATTGAATTAAATAATTTAAATCAACGCACTCCAGCGCATATCAACTAATGAACACGAATAAAACACAATTGATTCTCCTCAGATCATACAGCACGAATAAATGTTTCTCCAGTAAACTATATTAAATTAATATTTTATACCCAGAATATTTCCTTCTAAAATTATAATAGCGAGGATGTTAAAAACAATGTCCTTGTTTCAGCGCAAGATAAGTTTCTTAATAGTAAACTCATTCTCATAGAGAAATGTGTAGGTCCAGCATAGTTGTTTACGGCAATCAAAATTAATGATTCAGGTCAAGTAAAATATAAACTTGATTTTGGACAAGGTCGAGTCCAAAATACAATTTTCCATAACATATAATTAAATACAAAAGTCAAAAGACTTATTAAGAAACAATGAAAATTAAAAATATATACAGCATAGAAAAGCAGATGCTCTGTTTGCGCAATATATGCGTTTCAGAAAACTAAACAGGTATTGTATTGAAATGTTATGTGCAGTCCTACCTTATCATTAGGTATTCACTTCAGCAGCTATAATATTGACATATGATTGGAAAGTCAACAAGGAAATCCTATGATATATATGGTTCAGCAGTTACTATTGTAATATAATTTGTTGAACTTGGAATATTAGCAAATCCATGGAACGTTCTAATGAAAAGATGATGGAGGTAGATATATTCACCACCGACTCGTTTGCATTCCAAAGCATTTGATTTTAGTGAGATTAAGAAAGACCCTGCTCTAATGAGCTACATTAGATGGAAACATACTTAGAGCAGCGTTCAGAAACAGTAGGCAAATGAACATGGGTATATTCTTCTCACAATCACACACACGTCTAGAAGCGTTCTGTCTTGTACGATACTGAATATTAATAATAGTGTTGCAGAAATAAGTGTAAAACACAGTTGAGGCATGTATAGCATGAAATGTTTGTTGTCTCTTGTATGCTATGACTTTACCATTCCTAATTTGTAGTACATATTAGATGTATACTGACAAAGACTTTCTCAAATTATAGTAAGACGAGAAGCATGCGTTTACAATCTATTATGATTATCTTCCTCATCTGGCGAACGCTATAGGAAGCATTTGTGTACAAATACGTAAACGTATTTTAATTCCAGGGCAGGGATTATTTAAATATATAATTGTTTTGCAAATGGGATGAAAGTTTACAAAAGAATAAAAAAAACTCTCAATCAAGAGGTTCGTATTTTTTGTTTGTTTCAAACGCTACATTCAAACTGCAAATTACAAAAGACCTGGTATTTATCGTCTTTGTTCCATCTTCAGCATTATTTTACCATTTGGCACCACATTTAGTTTAAATATAAAATATCTCTCCTACGCTATATTTTTGCTATAGATGAAATACATACAGTAAGAAAAACGTGAATATAAAATAGAATATGCTGTGCGTTTGATCCCTAAGTCTGCAAAAGCATTTTACAGTCATAAAAACGAAAAACCGACAAAGGGATCGTATGTTACATTTTGATCAGTAGTTACCATTGTAATGTCAGTCATTGAATTTGGAATGTTGCCAAATCTCTTTTCAGCGCTGCGAAAAGTTACATAGGCTGGTGCATTTATCGTCGTCATGTTTCTAGCCCATTGCGTTTAATGTTTGTATGTTTAAGATATGACTTGCTCTAGTGACCTAGATTAAATAGAAACATGCTTTAAGTAAGGTAAAGAAACAGTACGTTACTAGACTTGGGTAAATTATTCCCAAATACACGTACGGGCTTGGAAGAGTTCTACCATGGACGATCTTGATTATTAGTAGAGCTGGTAGGGAAATAAGGGTGGAACACAATTAAAGTATGTATGGAATGTAATGTTTGTTGTCTCTTATATGGAATGTCTGTACTATTATAAATATGTTATACCTAACAGATGTGCAATTTCAATCCATATTGTATAATGACACACATTTCCGCGAACTGTAAGATCATAAGAAATATGTCGTTACAATATGTTATGAACATTTTTCTGATCTTGAAAACGATAAAGATAGCGTTTGCTTCAAAAGACCTGGGATATGTCAGCTATATTCCATCAACAACATTATGTTACCTGATGACACTACATTTAGTTCATATAACTGTGTTTTCTTATTCGCTGTAGTTTGTATAGGAGATATGCAGTCGATACACTAAGATATGCGTAAACATAAAATAGAGTCTGTTTTTAGTTGCACCCTAAATAGGAGAAAGCCTTTATTGTTGCCAATCGGAATAGAAAGTACGACGGTCGGACAAACGGCAAGACCTATGATCCGTCCAAAGCCTTCAGCATAAAAATCAAGGAAACGGACTTGTATATAGTACTTTTTATGTATAAATTGAATGGTAATACTTTCTATTTCATGAGAAGAATAAAGTGTGTTCGATTATTTGAATCATTGCAATCCATGTCAAACCAAATAATGACCTAATCAATAATATTAAATTAATAGCTCAGGCTTAAAGGAAGACCCAACATGTAGGACAAAAGGTCATTTCTAGGAAAAATCAAAGTTATATTTAGAAAGTCTCTTACTAAAATTGTATTGAACAACATGGTAAACACAACGTCCTTCATTAAGCCCAAGATAAGGTTCCTTATAGTAAACCCATACGCATAGAGAAATTATTAAGGTACAGTATTGCTGTTTAGAGCAATATAAAGATCAATGATTGAGGTCAGGTAGCAAAATAACCTTGATTTTGGACAAGGTCGTGTCCAAAATACAGTTATCCGCAACATATTATTCAAAATCTGAAAGACTTGCTAAGAAACAATGCAAATTTAAAAAAAAAAAAAAAATGTACAGTGTTGAAAAGCAGTTTCTCTGTTTGCACAGTACAAACGTTTCAGAAAGCAAAACAATTATGTTCTATTGAAATGTTATTTCCAGTCCAACCGTATCATTAGGTAATCCCATCAGCGACTGTAATATAGTCAAACGGTTGCAAACTCCACAAGCGAAGCATATGATACATTCGGATCACATTTGAGGATTGTATAGCATGTAGTGTTTTGCGTCTTGTATGGTATAACTTTACCATTTCTAATTTGTAATACATATTAGATGTAAACTGACAAACACTTTCTCAAACTATATCAAGACGCGAAGCATGAGTTTACAGTCAATTATGATTAGTTTCCTCCTCCAGCGAGCGCTAAACGGAATATTTCTTTACAGATAATTAAACATATTTGATTTCCAGGGCATGGATTATTTAAATATAACATTGGTTTGCAAATCGAATGAAACTGCACAGAATACTAAAAGCACTGAATCAAGCGGTTTCCATATTTTTGTTTAAAGCACTACATTAAAACTGCAAACTACAAAAGACCGGGTATTCGTGATCTCCATTCCATCTTCCACATTATATTACCCTTTGGCACCACATTTAGTTCAAATATAAAAGATGTTCTTCTAAGCTATGTTTTTTTACAGGTGGAATACATACAATAAGACATAGGTGAATATAACATAGAATATGCTGTGCGTTTCATCCCTATGGCCGAAAAAGCCGTATACAGTCATATGAATGAAAAGCTGACAAGGAGATCGTATGATAGATTTTGTTCAGCAGTTACTATTTGTAATGTCATTCATTGAACTTGGAATGTTGTCAAATCTCTGTTGTGTGCTACGAAAAGTTAAAAAGATAGGTACATTTATCGTCGACATGTTTCTAGCCCATTACGACTTATGTTTTTAGGTTTAAGATATAACTTGCTCTACTGACCTAGATTAGATAGAAACATGCTTTAAGTAACGTACAGAAACAGTAGGTAGCTACGTTTGGGTATATTATTCCCAACTACAAGTAGCGGTTTAAAAGAGTTCTGCCTTGGTCCATCCTGACTATAAGTACAGTTAGTGGGGAAAATGGTGAAACATACGTAACGTGTGTATTACATGGAATGCTTGTTGTCTCTTGTATGGATTGTCTGTATTATTATAAATCTGTTGTACATATTAGATGTACAATTTCAAAATCGACATTGCATAATAACACACATTTCCGCGAACTATAAAGGACAAGAAATGTGTCGTTACAATATATTATGAATAGTTTTCTCATCTGAGAAACGACAAAGGTAGCATTTAGTATAAATAATTAAATACATTTGATTTTCAGATCGTAGATATTTTTAAATAATGTGATTAGTTCGCAAATTGGATGAGACTAAGTAAATAACAAAATGCGCTCAAACATGAGGTCAGCATGTCTTGGTTCATAAGCGATACTCATTCTGAAACCTGCACAAGACTTGGAATATGTCAGATCTGTTCCATCATCAACATTATGTTACCTTTTGACACGACATTTAGGTCATATAACTATGATTCCTTATACGGTATAGTTTTAGAGAGATGCAAGAGATACACTAAGATATGCGTAAATCTAAAAGAGTCTGTTTAGAGTTGCATCCCTAAATCCGACTAAAGCCATTATAGTTGTCAACCGGAATAGAAAGGACAACGGACGGACAAACGGCAACACCTATTCTCCGTCTCTAGCCTTCAGCATAAAAGCTACAGCAACTGACTTGCATATAGTACTTTGGATATAGATTTTGAATGATAATACTTTGTATTTCCAGAGAAGAATAAATTGAATTAAATAATTTAAATCAACGCACTCCAGCGCATATCAACTAATGAACACGAATAAAACACAATTGATTCTCCTCAGATCATACAGCACGTATAAATGTTTCTCCAGTAAACTATATTAAATTAATATTTTATACCCAGAATATTTCCTTCTAAAATTATAATAGCGAGGATGTTAAAAACAATGTCCTTGTTTCAGCGCAAGATAAGTTTCTTAATAGTAAACTCATTCTCATAGAGAAATGTGTAGGTCCAGCATAGTTGTTTACGGCAATCAAAATTAATGATTCAGGTCAAGTAAAATATAAACTTGATTTTGGACAAGGTCGAGTCCAAAATACAATTTTCCATAACATATAATTAAATACAAAAGTCAAAAGACTTATTAAGAAACAATGAAAATTAAAAATATATACAGCATAGAAAAGCAGATGCTCTGTTTGCGCAATATATGCGTTTCAGAAAACTAAACAGGTATTGTATTGAAATGTTATTTGCAGTCCTACCTTATCATTAGGTATTCTCTTCAGCAGCTATAATATTGACATATGATTGGAAAGTCAACAAGGAAATCCTATGATATATATGGTTCAGCAGTTACTATTGTAATATCATTTGTTGAACTTGGAATATTAGCAAATCCATGGAACGTTCTAATGAAAAGATGATGGAGGTAGATATATTCACCACCGACTCGTTTGCATTCCAAAGCATTTGATTTTAGTGAGATTAAGAAAGACCCTGCTCTAATGAGCTACATTAGATGGAAACATACTTAGAGCAGCGTTCAGAAACAGTAGGCAAATGAACATGGGTATATTCTTCTCACAATCACACACACGTCTAGAAGCGTTCTGTCTTGTACGATACTGAATATTAATAATAGTGTTGCAGAAATAAGTGTAAAACACAGTTGAGGCATGTATAGCATGAAATGTTTGTTGTCTCTTGTATGCTATGACTTTACCATTCCTAATTTGTAGTACATATTAGATGTATACTGACAAAGACTTTCTCAAATTATAGTAAGACGAGAAGCATGCGTTTACAATCTATTATGATCAACTTCCTCATCTGGCGAACGCTATAGGAAGCATTTGTTTACAAATACGTAAACGTATTTTAATTCCAGGGCAGGGATTATTTAAATATATAATTGTTTTGCAAATGGGATGAAACTTTACAAAAGAATAAAAAAACTCTCAATCAAGAGGTTCGCATTTTTTTTTCTTTTTTGTTGTTTCAAACGCTACATTCAAACTGCAAATTACAAAAGACCTGGTATTTATAGTCTTTGTTCCATCTTCAGCATTATTTTACCATTTGGCACCACATCTAGTTGAAATATAAATATATCTCTCCTACGCTATGTTTTTGCTATAGATGAAATACATACAGGAATAAAAACGTGAATATAAAATAGAATATACTGTGCATATAAACGATAAAAAGACAAAGGGATCGTATGTTACATTTTGATCAGTAGTTACTATTTGTAATATCATTTATTGAACTTGGAATGTTGCCAAATCTCTTTACAGATCTACGAAAAGTTACATAGGCTGGTGCATTTATCGTCGTCATGTTTCTAGCCCATTGCGTTTAATGTTTGTATGTTTAAGATATGACTTGCTCTAGTGACCTAGATTAAATAGAAACATGCTTTAAGTAAGGTAAAGAAACAGTACGTTACTAGACTTGGGTAAATTATTCCCAAATACACGTACGGGCTTGGAAGAGTTCTACCATGGACGATCTTGATTATTAGTAGAGCTGGTGGGGAAATAAGGGTGGAACACACTTAAAGTATGTATGGAATGTAATGTTTGTTGTCTCTTATATGAAATGTCTGTACTATTTTAAATATGTTATACCTAACAGATGTGCAATATCAATCCATATTGTATAATGACACACATTTCCGCGAACTGTAAGATGATAAGAAATATGCCGTTACAATATGTTATGAACATTTTTCCCATCTTGAAAACGATAAAGGTAGCATTTGCTTCAAAAGACCTGGGATATGTCAGCTATATTCCATCATCAACATTATGTTACCTGATGTGAGTACATTCAGTTCATATAACTGTGTTTTCTTTTTCGCTGTAGTTTGTATAGGAGATATGCAGTCGATACACTAAGATATGCGTAAACATAAAATAGAGTCTGTTCCTGTTGCGTCCCTAAATAGGAGAAAGCCTTTATTGTTGCCAATCGGAATAGAAAGTACGACGGTCGGACAAACGGCAAGACCTATGATCCGTCCAAAGCCTTCAGCATAAAACTCGAGGAAACGGACTTGTATATAGTACTTTTTATGTATAAATTGAATGATAATACTTTGTATGTATAGAGGAGAATTAATTGAGTTAAATTCTTTGAATCATTGCAATCCATGTCAAACCAAATAATGACCTAATAAACAATATTAAAATTAATAGCTTATGCTTAAAGGAAGACCCAACATGTAGGACAAAAGGTCATTTCTAGGAAAAATCAAAGTTATATTTAGAAAGTCTCTTACTAAAATTGTATTGAACAACATGGTAAACACAACGTCCTTCATTAAGCCCAAGATAAGGTTCCTTATAGTAAACCCATACGCATAGAGAAATTATTAAGGTACAGTATTGCTGTTTAGAGCAATATAAAGATCAATGATTGAGGTCAGGTAGCAAAATGACCTTGATTTTGGACAAGGTCGTGTCCAAAATACAGTTATCCATAACATATTATTCAAAATCTGAAAGACTTGCTAAGAAACAATGCAAATTAAAAAAAATGTACAGTATTGAAAAGCAGTTTCTCTGTTTGCACAGTACAAACGTTTCAGAAAGCAAAACAATTATGTTCTATTGAAATGCTATTTCCAGTCCAACCTATCATTAGGTAATCCCATCAGCGACTGTAATATAGTCAAACGATTGCAAACACCACAAGCGATGCATATGATACATTCGGATCACATTTGAGGATTGTATAGCATGTAGTGTGTTTTGCGTCTTGCATGGTAGAACTTTACCGAGACTAATTTGTAATACATATTAGATGTAAACTGACAAACACTTTCTCAAACTATATCAAGACGCGAAGCATGAGTTTACAATCAATTATGATTATTTTCCTCCTCTAGCGCACGCTAAACGGAATATCTCTTTACAGATAATTAAACATATTTGATTTCCAGGGCATGGATTATTTAAATATAGCATTGGTTTGCAAATCGATTGAAACTGCACAGAATACTAAAAGCACTGAATCAAGCGGTTTCCATATTTTTGTTTAAAGCACTACATTAAAACTGCAAACTACAAAAGACCGGGTATTCGTGATCTCCATTCCATCTTCCACATTATATTACCCTTTGGCACCACATTTAGTTCAAATATAAAAGATGTTCTTCTAAGCTATATTTTTTTTACAGGTGGAATACATACAATAAGAAATAGGTGAATATAACATAGGATATGCTGTGCGTTTCATCCCTAAGGCCGAAAAAGCCGTATACAGTCATATGAATGAAAAGCTGACAAGGAGATCGTATGATAGATTTTGTTCAGCAGTTACTATTTGTAATGGCATTCATTAAACTTGGAATGTTGTCAAATCTCTGTTGTGTGCTACGAAAAGTTAAAAAGATAGGTACATTTATCGTCGACATGTTTCTAGCCCATTACGTCTTATGTTTTTAGGTTTAAGATATAACTTGCTCTACTGACCTAGATTAGATAGAAACATGCTTGAAGTAACGTACAGAAACAGTAGGTAGCTACGTTTGGGTATATTATTCCCAACTACAAGTAGCGGTTTAAAAGAGTTCTGCCTTGGTCCATCCTGACTATAAGTACAGTTAGTGGGGAAAATGGTGAAACATACGTAACGTGTGTATTGCATGGAATGCTTGTTGTCTCTTGTATGGATTGTCTGTATTATTATAAACCTGTTGTACATATTAGATGTACAATTTCAAAATCGACATTGCATAATAACACACATTTCCGCGAACTATAAAGGACAAGAAATGTGTCGTTACAATATATTATGAATAGTTTTCACATCTGAGAAACGACAAAGGTAGCATTTAGTATAAATAATTAAATACATTTAATTTTCAGATCGTAGATTTTCTTATATAATATGATTAGTTCGCAAATTGGATGAGACTAAGTAAATAACAAAATGCGCTCAAACATGAGGTCAGCATGCCTTGATTCATATGCGATACTCATTCTGAAACCTGCACAAGACTTGGGATATGTCAGCTTTGTTCCATCATCAACATTATGTTACCTTTTGACACAACATTTAGGTCATATAACTATGATTCCTTATACGGTATAGTTTTAGAGAGATGCAAGAGATACACTAAGATATGCGTAAATCTAAAAGAGTCTGTTTAGAGTTGCATCCCTAAATCCGACTAAAGCCATTATAGTTGTCAACCGGAATAGAAAGGACAACGGACGGACAAACGGCAACACCTATTCTCCGTCTCTTACCTTCAGCATAAAAGCTACAGCAACTGACTTGCATATAGTACTTTGGATGTAGAAATTGAATGATAATACTTTGTATTTCCAGAGAAGAATAAATTGAAGTAAATAAATTAAATCAACGCACTCCAGCGCATATCAAATAATGAACACGAATAAAACACAATTGATTCTCCTCAGATCATACAGCACGAATAAATGTTTCTCCAGTAAACTATATTAAATTAATATTTTATACCCAGAATATTTCCTTCTAAAATTATAATAGCGAGGATGTTAAAAACAATGTCCTTGTTTCAGCGCAAGATAAGTTTCTTAATAGTAAACTCATTCTCATAGAGAAATTTGTAGGTCCAGTATAGTCGTTTACGGCAATCAAAATTAATGATTCAGGTCAAGTAAAATATAAACTTGATTTTGGACAAGGTCGAGTCCAAAATATAATTTTCCATAACATATAATTAAAATTAAAAGTCAAAAGACTTATTAAGAAACAATGAAAATTAAAAATATATAAAGCTTAGAAAATCATATCCTCTGTTTGCGCAATATATACATTGCAGACATCTAAACAGGGATTGTATTGAAATGTTATTTGCAGTCCTACCTTATCATTGGGTATTCACTTCAGCAGCTATAATATTGACATATGATTGGAAAGTCAACAAAGAAATCCTATGATATATATGGTTCAGCAGTTACTATTGTAATATCATTTGTTGAACTTGGAATATTAGCAAATCCATGGAACGTTCTAATGAAAAGATGATGGAGGTAGATATATTCACCACCGACTCGTTTGCATTCCAAAGCATTTGATTTTAGTGAGATTAAGAAAGACCCTGCTCTAATGAGCTACTTTAGATGGAAACATACTTAGAGCAGCGTTCAGAAACAGTAGGCAAATGAACATGGGTATATTCTTCTCACAATCACACACACGTCTAGAAGCGTTCTGTCTTGTACGATACTGAATATTAATAATAGTGTTGCAGAAATAAGTGTAAAACACAGTTGAGGCATGTATAGCATGAAATGTTTGTTGTCTCTTGTATGCTATGACTTTACCATTCCTAATTTGTAATACATATTAGATGTATACTGACAAAGACTTTCTCAAATTATAGTAAGACGAGAAGCATGCGTTTACAATCTATTATGATTAACTTCCTCATCTGGCGAACGCTATAGGAAGCATTTGTTTACAAATACGTAAACGTATTTTAATTCCAGGGCAGGGATTATTTAAATATATAATTGTTTTGCAAATGGGATGAAACTTTACAAAAGAATAAAACAACTCTCAATCAAGAGGTTCGCACTTTTTTTTTATTTTTTGTTGTTTCAAACGCTACATTCAAACTGCAAATTACAAAAGACCTGGCATTTATCGTCTTTGTTCCATCTTCAGCATTATTTTACCATTTGGCACCACATTTAGTTCAAATATAAAATATCTCTCCTACGCTATGTTTTTGCTATAGATGAAATATATACAGTAATAAAAACGTGAATATAAAATAGAATATGCTGTCCGTTTCATCCCTAAGTCCGCAAAAGCACTTTACAGTCATATAAAACAAAAAACCGACAATGGGATCGTATGTTACATTTTGCTCAGTAGTTACCATTGTAATGTCAGTCATTGAACTTGGAATGTTGCCAAATCTCTTTTCAGCGCTACGAAAAATTACAATGGCTGGTGCATTTACCGTCGTCATGTTTCTAGCCCATTGCGTTTAATGTTTGTATGTTTAAGATATGACTTGCTCTAGTGACCTAGATTAAATAGAAACATGCTTTAAGTAAGGTAAAGAAACAGTAGGTAACTAGACTTGGGTAAATTATTCCCAAATACACGTACGGGCTTGGAAGAGTTCTACCATGGACGATCTTGATTATTAGTAGAGCTGGTGGGGAAATAAGGGTGGAACACACTTAAAGTATGTATGAAATTTAATGCTTCTTGTCTCTTATATGGAATGTCTGTACTATTATAAATATGTTATACCTAACAGATGTGTAATTTCAATCCATATTGTATAATGACACACATTTCCGCGAACTGTAAGATCATAAGAAATATGTCGTTACAATATGTTATGAACATTTTTCTCAACTTGAAAACGATACAGATAGCATTTGCTCCAAAAGCCCTGGGATATGTCAGCTATATTCCATCAACAACATTATGTTACCTGATGACACTACATTTAGTTCATATAACTGTGTTTTCCTATTCGCTATAGTTTGTATAGGAGATATGCAGACGATGCACTAAGATATGCGTAAACATAAAATAGAGTCAGTTTTTAGTTGCACCCTAAATAGGAGAAAGCCTTTATTGTTGCCAATCGGAATAGAAAGTACGACGGTCGGACAAACGGCAAGACCTATGATCCGTCCAAAGCCTTCAGCATAAAAATCAAGGAAACGGACTTGTATAGAGAACTTTTTATGTATAAACTGAATGATAATACTTTGTATTTCCAGAGAAGAATAAAGTGTGTTAAATTATTTGAATCATTGCAATCCATGTCAAACCAAATAATGACCTAATAAACAATATTAAATTAATAGCTCAGGCTTAAAGGAAGACCCAACATGTAGGACAAAAGGTCATTTCTAGGAAAAATCAAAGTTATATTTAGAAAGTCTCTTATTAAAATTGTATTGAACAACATGGTAAACACAACGTCCTTCATTAAGCCCAAGATAAGGTTCCTTATAGTAAACCCATACGCATAGAGAAATTATTAAGGTACATTATTGCTGTTTAGAGCAATATAAAGATCAATGATTGAGGTCAGGTAGCAAAATGACCTTGATTTTGGACAAGGTCGTGTCCAAAATACAGTTATCCATAACATATTATTCAAAATCTGAAAGACTTGCTAAGAAACAATGCAAATTAAAAAAAAATGTACAGTAATGACAAGCAGTTTCCCTGTTTGCACAGTACAAACGATTCAGAAAGCAAAACAATTCTGTTTTATTCAAATGTTATTTCCAGTCCAACCATATCATTAGATAATCCCATCAGCGACTGTAATATAGTCAAACGATTGCAAACTCCACAAGCGAATCATATGATACATTCGGATCACATTTGAGGATTGCATAGCATGTAGTGTTTTGCGTCTTGTATGGTATAACTTTACCATTTCTAATTTGTAATACATATTAGATGTAAACTGACAAACACTTTCTCAAACTATATTAAGACGCGAAGCATGAGTTTATAATCAATTATGATTATTTTCCTCCTCTAGCGAACGCTAAATGGAGCATTTCTTTACAGATAATTAAACATATTTGATTTCCAGGGCATGGATTATTTAAATATAGGATTTGTTTGCAAATCGGATGAAACTGCACAGAATACTAAAAGCACTAAATCAAGCGGTTTGCATATTTTTGTTTAAAGCACTACATTAAAATTGCAAACTACAAAAGACCGGGTATTCGTGATCTCTATTCCATCTTCAACATTATATTACCCTTTGGCACCACATTTAGTTCAAATATAAAAGATGTTCTTCTAAGCTATGTTTTTCTACAGGTGGGATAAATACAATAAGAAATAGGTGAATATAAAATAGAATATGCTGTGCGTTTCATCCCTATGGCCGAAAAAGCCTTATACAGTCATATAAATGAAAAGCTGACAAGGAGATCGTATGATAGATTTTGTTCAGCAGTTACTAATTGTAATGTCATTCATTGAACTTGGAATGTTGCCAAATCTCTGTTGTGTGCTACGAAAAGTTAAAAAGATAGGTACATTTATCGTCGATATGTTTCTAGCCCATTACGTCTTATGTTTTTAGGTTTAAGATATAACTTGCTCTACTGACCTAGATTAGATAGAAACATGCTTTAAGTAACGTACAGAAACAGTAGGTAGCTACGTTTGGGTATATTATTCCCAACTACAAGTAGCGGTTTAGAAGCTTTCTGCCTTGGTCCATCCAGACTCTAAGTACAGTTAGTGATGAAAAATGGTGAAACATACCTAACGTGTGTATTGCATGGAATGCTTGTTGTCTCTTGTATGGAATGTCTGTATTATTATAAATCTGTTGTACATATTAGATGTACAATTTCAAAATCGACATTGCATAATAACACACATTTCCGCGAACTATAAAGGACAAGAAATGTGTCGTTACAATATATTATGAATAGTTTTCTCATCTGAGAAACGACAAAGGTAGCATTTAGTATAAATAATTAAATACATTTGATTTTCAGATCGTAGAGTTTTTAAATAATATGATTAGTTCGTAAATAGGATGAGACTAAGTAAATAACAAAATGCGCTCAAACATGAGGTCAGCATGTCTTGGTTCATAAGCGATACTCATTCTGAAACCTGCACAAGACTTGGGATATGTCATCTCTGTTCCATCATCAACATTATGTTACCTTTTGACACAACATTTAGGTCATATAACTATGATTCCTTATACGGTATAGTTTTAGAGAGATGCAAGAGATACACTAAGATCTACGTAAATCTAAAAGAGTCTGTTTAGAGTTGCATCCCTAAATCCGACTAAAGCCATTATAATTGTCAACCGGAATAGAAAGGACAACGGACGGACAAACGGCAACACCTATGCTCCGTCTCTAGCCTTCAGCAAAAAAGCTACAGCAACTGACTTGCATATAGTACTTTGGATGTAGAAATTGAATGATAATACTTTGTATTTCCAGAGAAGAATAAATTGAATTAATTTATTTGAATCAGCGCACTCCAGCGCATATCAAATAATGAACACGTATAAAACACAATTGATTCTCCTCAGATCATACGGCACGAATAAATGTTTCTCCAGTAAACAATATTAAATTAATAATTATACTTAGAATGTTTCTTTCTAAAATTATAATAGCTAGGATGTTAAACACAATGTCCTTGTTTCAGCGCAAGATAAGTTTCTTAATAGTAAACTCATTCTCATAGAGAAATGTGTAGGTCCAGCATAGTTGTTTACGGCAATCAAAATTAATGATTCAGGTCAAGTAAAATATAAACTTGATTTTGGACAAGGTCGAGTCCAAAATACAATTTTCCATACCATATATTTAAATACAAAAGTCAAAAGACTTATTAAGAAACAATGAAAATTAAAAATATATACAGCATAGAAAAGCAGATGCTCTGTTTGCGCAATATATACGTTTCAGAAAACTAAACAGGTATTGTATTGAAATGTTATTTGCAGTCCTACCTTATCATTGGGTATTCACTTCAGCAGCTATAATATTGACATTTGATTGGAAAGTCAACAAGGAAATCCTATGATATATATGGTTCAGCAGTTACTATTGTAATATCATTTGTTGAACTTGGAATATTAGCAAATCCATGGAACGTTCTAATGAAAATATGATATAGGTAGACATATTCACCACCGACTCGTTTGCATTCCAAAGCATTTGATTTTAGTGAGATTAAGAAAGACCCTGCTCTAATGAGCTACATTAGATGGAAACATACTTAGAGCAGCGTTCAGAAACAGTAGGCAAATGAACATGGGTATATTCTTCTCAAAATCACACACACGTCTAGAAGCGTTCTGTCTTGCACGATACTGAATATTAATAATAGTGTTGCAGAAATAAGTGTAAAACACAGTTGAGGCATGTATAGCATGAAATGTTTGTTGTCTCTTGTATGCTATGACTTTACCATTCCGAATTTGTAATACATATTAGATGTATACTGACACAGACTTTCTCAAATTATAGTAAGACGAGAAGCATGCGTTTACAATCTATTATGATTATCTTCCTCATCTGGCGAACGCTATACGAAGCATTTGTTTACAAATACCTAAACGTATTTTAGTTCCAGGGCAGGGATTATTTAAATATATAATTGTTTTGCAAATGGCATGAAACTTTACAAAAGAATAAAACAACTCTCAATCAAGAGGTTCGCACTTTTTTTTATTTTTTGTTGTTTCAAACGCTACATTCAAACTGCAAATTACAAAAGACCTGGCATTTATCGTCTTTGTTCCATCTTCAGCATTATTTTACCATTTGGCACCACATTTAGTTCAAATATAAAATATCTCTCCTACGCTATGTTTTTGCTATAGATGAAATATATACAGGAATAAAAACGTGAATATAAAGTAGAATATGCTGTGCGTTTCATCCCTAAGTCCGCAAAAGCACTTTACAGTCATATAAAAGAAAATCCGACAATGGGATCGTATGTTACATTTTGCTCAGTAGTTACTATTTGTAATATCATTTATTGAACTTGGAATGTTGCCAAATCTCTTTACAGCGCTACGAAAAGTTACAATGGCTGGTGCATTTATCGTCGTCATGTTTCTAGCCCATTGCGTTTAATGTTTGTATGTTTAAGATATGACTTGCTCTAGTGACCTAGATTAAATAGAAACATGCTTTAAGTAAGGTAAAGAAACAGTACGTTACTAGACTTGGGTCAATTATTCCCAAATACACGTACGGGCTTGGAAGAGTTCTACCATGGACGATCTTGATTACTAGTAGAGCTGGTGGGGAAATAAGGGTGGAACACACTTAAAGTATGTATGAAATTTAATGCTTCTTGTCTCTTATATGGAATGTCTGTACTATTATAAATATGTTATACCTAACAGATGTGTAATTTCAATCCATATTGTATAATGACACACATTTCCGCGAACTGTAAGATCATAAGAAATATGTCGTTACAATATGTTATGAACATTTTTCTCAACTTGAAAACGATACAGATAGCATTTGCTCCAAAAGCCCTGGGATATGTCAGCTATATTCCATCAACAACATTATGTTACCTGATGACACTACATTTAGTTCATATAACTGTGTTTTCTTATTCGCTATAGTTTGTATAGGAGATATGCAGACGATGCACTAAGATATGCGTAAACATAAAATAGAGTCTGTTTTTAGTTGCACCCTAAATAGGAGAAAGCCTTTATTGTTGCCAATCGGAATAGAAAGTACGACGGTCGGACAAACGGCAAGACTTATGATCCGTCCAAAGCCTTCAGCATAAAAATCAAGGAAACGGACTTGTATAGAGAACTTTTTATGTATAAACTGAATGATAATACTTTGTATTTCCAGAGAAGAATAAAGTGTGTTAAATTATTTGAATCATTGCAATCCATGTCAAACCAAATAATGACCTAATAAACAATATTAAATTAATAGCTCAGGCTTAAAGGAAGACCCAACATGTAGGACAAAAGGTCATTTCTAGGAAAAATCAAAGTTATATTTAGAAAGTCTCTTATTAAAATTGTATTGAACAACATGGTAAACACAACGTCCTTCATTAAGCCCAAGATAAGGTTCCTTATAGTAAACCCATACGCATAGAGAAATTATTAAGGTACATTATTGCTGTTTAGAGCAATATAAAGATCAATGATTTTGGTCAGGTAGCAAACTGACCTTGATTTTGGACAAGGTCGTGTCCAAAATACAGTTATCCATAACATATTATTCAAAATCTGAAAGACTTGCTAAGAAACAATGGAAATTAATAAAAATGTACAGTAATGACAAGCAGTTTCCCTGTTTGCACAGTACAAACGATTCAGAAAGCAAAACAATTCTGTTTTATTCAAATGTTATTCCCAGTCCAACCATATCATTAGATAATCCCATCAGCGACTGTAATATAGTCAAACGATTGCAAACTCCACAAGCGAATCATATGATACATTCGGATCACATTTGAGGATTGCATAGCATGTAGTGTTTTGCGTCTTGTATGGTATAACTTTACCATTTCTAATTTGTAATACATATTAGATGTAAACTGACAAACACTTTCTCAAACTATATTAAGACGCGAAGCATGAGTTTATAATCAATTATGATTATTTTCCTCCTCTAGCGAACGCTAAATGGAGCATTTCTTTACAGATAATTAAACATATTTGATTTCCAGGGCATGGATTATTTAAATATAGGATTTGTTTGCAAATCGGATGAAACTGCACAGAATACTAAAAGCACTAAATCAAGCGGTTTGCATATTTTTGTTTAAAGCACTACATTAAAATTGCAAACTACAAAAGACCGGGTATTCGTGATCTCTATTCCATCTTCAACATTATATTACCCTTTGGCACCACATTTAGTTCAAATATAAAAGATGTTCTTCTAAGCTATGTTTTTCTACAGGTGGGATAAATACAATAAGAAATAGGTGAATATAAAATAGAATATGCTGTGCGTTTCATCCCTATGGCCGAAAAAGCCTTATACAGTCATATAAATAAAAAGCTGACAAGGAGATCGTATGATAGATTTTGTTCAGCAGTTACTAATTGTAATGTCATTCATTGAACTTGGAATGTTGCCAAATCTCTGTTGTGTGCTACGAAAAGTTAAAAAGATAGGTACATTTATCGTCGACATGTTTCTAGCCCATTACGTCTTATGTTTTTAGGTTTAAGATATAACTTGCTCTACTGACCTAGATTAGATAGAAACATGCTTTAAGTAACGTACAGAAACAGTAGGTAGCTACGTTTGGGTATATTATTCCCAACTACAAGTAGCGGTTTAGAAGCTTTCTGCCTTGGTCCATCCAGACTCTAAGTACAGTTAGTGATGAAAAATGGTGAAACATACCTAACGTGTGTATTGCATGGAATGCTTGTTGTCTCTTGTATGGAATGTCTGTATTATTATAAATCTGTTGTACATATTAGATGTACAATTTCAAAATCGACATTGCATAATAACACACATTTCCGCGAACTATAAAGGACAAGAAATGTGTCGTTACAATATATTATGAATAGTTTTCTCATCTGAGAAACGACAAAGGTAGCATTTAGTATAAATAATTAAATACATTTGATTTTCAGATCGTAGAGTTTTTAAATAATATGATTAGTTCGTAAATAGGATGAGACTAAGTAAATAACAAAATGCGCTCAAACATGAGGTCAGCATGTCTTGGTTCATAAGCGATACTCATTCTGAAACCTGCACAAGACTTGGGATATGTCATCTCTGTTCCATCATCAACATTATGTTACCTTTTGACACAACATTTAGGTCATATAACTATGATTCCTTATACGGTATAGTTTTAGAGAGATGCAAGAGATACACTAAGATCTACGTAAATCTAAAAGAGTCTGTTTAGAGTTGCATCCCTAAATCCGACTAAAGCCATTATAATTGTCAACCGGAATAGAAAGGACAACGGACGGACAAACGGCAACACCTATGCTCCGTCTCTAGCCTTCAGCATAAAAGCTACAGCAACTGACTTGCATATAGTACTTTGGATGTAGAAATTGAATGATAATACTTTGTATTTCCAGAGAAGAATAAATTGAATTAATTTATTTGAATCAGCGCACTCCAGCGCATATCAAATAATGAACACGTATAAAACACAATTGATTCTCCTCAGATCATACAGCACGAATAAATGTTTCTCCAGTAAACAATATTAAATTAATAATTATACTTAGAATGTTTCTTTCTAAAATTATAATAGCTAGGATGTTAAACACAATGTCCTTGTTTCAGCGCAAGATAAGTTTCTTAATAGTAAACTCATTCTCATAGAGAAATGTGTAGGTCCAGCATAGTTGTTTACGGCAATCAAAATTAATGATTCAGGTCAAGTAAAATATAAACTTGATTTTGGACAAGGTCGAGTCCAAAATACAATTTTCCATACCATATATTTAAATACAAAAGTCAAAAGACTTATTAAGAAACAATGAAAATTAAAAATATATACAGCATAGAAAAGCAGATGCTCTGTTTGCGCAATATATACGTTTCAGAAAACTAAACAGGTATTGTATTGAAATGTTATTTGCAGTCCTACCTTATCATTGGGTATTCACTTCAGCAGCTATAATATTGACATTTGATTGGAAAGTCAACAAGGAAATCCTATGATATATATGGTTCAGCAGTTACTATTGTAATATCATTTGTTGAACTTGGAATATTAGCAAATCCATGGAACGTTCTAATGAAAATATGATATAGGTAGACATATTCACCACCGACTCGTTTGCATTCCAAAGCATTTGATTTTAGTGAGATTAAGAAAGACCCTGCTCTAATGAGATACATTAGATGGAAACATACTTAGAGCAGCGTTCAGAAACAGTAGGCAAATTAACATGGGTATATTCTTCTCAAAATCACACACACGTCTAGAAGCGTTCTGTCTTGCACGATACTGAATATTAATAATAGTGTTGCAGAAATAAGTGTAAAACACAGTTGAGGCATGTATAGCATGAAATGTTTGTTGTCTCTTGTATGCTATGACTTTACCATTCCGAATTTGTAATACATATTAGATGTATACTGACAAAGACTTTCTCAAATTATAGTAAGACGAGAAGCATGCGTTTACAATCTATTATGATTATCTTCCTCATCTGGCGAACGCTATACGAAGCATTTGTTTACAAATACCTAAACGTATTTTAGTTCCAGGGCAGGGATTATTTAAATATATAATTGTTTTGCAAATGGCATGAAACTTTACAAAAGAATAAAACAACTCTCAATCAAGAGGTTCGCACTTTTTTTTATTTTTTGTTGTTTCAAACGCTACATTCAAACTGCAAATTACAAAAGACCTGGCATTTATCGTCTTTGTTCCATCTTCAGCATTATTTTACCATTTGGCACCACATTTAGTTCAAATATAAAATATCTCTCCTACGCTATGTTTTTGCTATAGATGAAATATATACAGGAATAAAAACGTGAATATAAAGTAGAATATGCTGTGCGTTTCATCCCTAAGTCCGCAAAAGCACTTTACAGTCATATAAAAGAAAATCCGACAATGGGATCGTATGTTACATTTTGCTCAGTAGTTACCATTGTAATGTCAGTCATTGAATTTGGAATGTTGCCAAATCTCTTTTCAGCGCTACGAAAAATTACAATGGCTGGTGCATTTACCGTCGTCATGTTTCTAGCCCATTGCGTTTAATGTTTGTATGTTTAAGATATGACTTGCTCTAGTGACCTAGATTAAATAGAAACATGCTTTAAGTAAGGTAAAGAAACAGTAGGTAACTAGACTTGGGTAAATTATTCCCAAATACACGTACGGGCTTGGAAGAGTTCTACCATGGACGATCTTGATTACTAGTAGAGCTGGTGGGGAAATAAGGGTGGAACACACTTAAAGTATGTATGAAATTTAATGCTTCTTGTCTCTTATATGGAATGTCTGTACTATTATAAATATGTTATACCTAACAGATGTGTAATTTCAATCCATATTGTATAATGACACACATTTCCGCGAACTGTAAGATCATAAGAAATATGTCGTTACAATATGTTATGAACATTTTTCTCAACTTGAAAACGATACAGATAGCATTTGCTCCAAAAGCCCTGGGATATGTCAGCTATATTCCATCAACAACATTATGTTACCTGATGACACTACATTTAGTTCATATAACTGTGTTTTCTTATTCGCTATAGTTTGTATAGGAGATATGCAGACGATGCACTAAGATATGCGTAAACATAAAATAGAGTCTGTTTTTAGTTGCACCCTAAATAGGAGAAAGCCTTTATTGTTGCCAATCGGAATAGAAAGTACGACGGTCGGACAAACGGCAAGACTTATGATCCGTCCAAAGCCTTCAGCATAAAAATCAAGGAAACGGACTTGTATATAGAACTTTTTATGTATAAACTGAATGATAATACTTTGTATTTCCAGAGAAGAATAAAGTGTGTTAAATTATTTGAATCATTGCAATCCATGTCAAACCAAATAATGACCTAATAAACAATATTAAATTAATAGCTCAGGCTTAAAGGAAGACCCAACATGTAGGACAAAAGGTCATTTCTAGGAAAAATCAAAGTTATATTTAGAAAGTCTCTTATTAAAATTGTATTGAACAACATGGTAAACACAACGTCCTTCATTAAGCCCAAGATAAGGTTCCTTATAGTAAACCCATACGCATAGAGAAATTATTAAGGTACATTATTGCTGTTTAGAGCAATATAAAGATCAATGATTGAGGTCAGGTAGCAAAATAACCTTGATTTTGGACAAGGTCGTGTCCAAAATACAGTTATCCATAACATATTATTCAAAATCTGAAAGACTTGCTAAGAAACAATGCAAATTAAAAAAAAAAAATGTACAGTAATGACAAACAGTTTCCCTGTTTGCACAGTACAAACGATACAGAAAGCAAAACAATTCTGTTTTATTCAAATGTTATTTCCAGTCCAACCATATCATTAGATAATCCCATCAGCGACTGTAATATAGTCAAACGATTGCAAACTCCACAAGCGAATCATATGATACATTCGGATCACATTTGAGGATTGCATAGCATGTAGTGTGTTTTGCGTCTTGTATGGTATAACTTTACCATTTCTAATTTGTAATACATATTAGATGTAAACTGACAAACACTTTCTCAAACTATATTAAGACGCGAAGCATGAGTTTACAATCAATTATGATTATTTTCCTCCTCTAGCGAACGCTAAATGGAGCATTTCTTTACAGATAATTAAACATATTTGATTTCCAGGGCATGGATTATTTAAATATAGGATTTGTTTGCAAATCGGATGAAACTGCACAGAATACTAAAAGCACTAAATCAAGCAGTTTCCATATTTTTGTTTAAAGCACTACATTAAAACTGCAAACTACAAAAGACCGGGTATTCGTGATCTCTATTCCATCTTCAACATTATATTACCCTTTGGCACCAGATTTAGTTCAAATATAAAAGATGTTCTTCTAAGCTATGTTTTTCTACAGGTGGGATAAATACAATAAGAAATAGGTGAATATAAAACAGAATATGCTGTGCGTTTCATCCCTAAGGCCGAAAAAGCCTTATACAGTCATATAAATAAAAAGCTGACAAGGAGATCGTATGATAGATTTTGTTCAGCAGTTACTAATTGTAATGTCATTCATTGAACTTGGAATGTTGCCAAATCTCTGTTGTGTGCTACGAAAAGTTAAAAGGATAGGTACATTTATCGTCGATATGTTTCTAGCCCATTACGACTTATGTTTTTAGGTTTAAGATATAACTTGCTCTACTGACCTAGATTAGATAGAAACATGCTTTAAGTAACGTACAGAAACAGTAGGTAGCTACGTTTGGGTATATTATTCCCAACTACAAGTAGCGGTTTAGAAGCGTTCTGCCTTGGTCCATCCAGACTCTAAGTACAGTTAGTGAGGAAAAATGGTGAAACATACCTAACGTGTGTATTGCATGGAATGCTTGTTGTCTCTTGTATGGAATGTCTGCATTATTATAAATCTGTTGTACATATTAGATGTACAATTTCAAAATCGACATTGCATAATAACACACATTTCCGCGAACTATAAAGGACAAGAAATGTGTCGTTACAATATATTATGAATAGTTTTCTCATCTGAGAAACGACAAAGGTAGCATTTAGTATAAATAATTAAATACATTTGATTTTCAGATCGTAGATTTTTCAAATAATATGATTAGTTCGTAAATAGGATGAGACTAAGCAAATAACAAAATGCGCTCAAACATGAGGTCAGCATGTCTTGGTTCATAAGCGATACTCATTCTGAAACCTGCACAAGACTTGGGATATGTCAGCTCTGTTCCATCATCAACATTATGTTACCTTTTGACACGACATTTAGGTCATATAACTATGATTCCTTATACGGTATAGTTTTAGAGAGATGCAAGAGATACACTAAGATCTACGTAAATCTAAAAGAGTCTGTTTAGAGTTGCATCCCTAAATCCGACTAAAGCCATTATAATTGTCAACCGGAATAGAAAGGACAACGGACGGACAAACGGCAACACCTATTCTCCGTCTCTAGCCTTCAGCATAAAAGCTACAGCAACTGACTTGCATATAGTACTTTGGATGTAGAAATTGAATGATAATACTTTGTATTTCCAGAGAAGAATAAATTGAATTAATTTATTCGAATCAGCGCACTCCAGCGCATATCAAATAATGAACACGTATAAAACACAATTGATTCTCCTCAGATCATACGGCACGAATAAATGTTTCTCCAGTAAACAATATTAAATTAATAATTATACTTAGAATGTTTCTTTCTAAAATTATAATAGCCAGGATGTTAAACACAATGTCCTTGTTTCAGCGCAAGATAAGTTTCTTAATAGTAAACTCATTCTCATAGAGAAATGTGTAGGTCCAGCATAGTTGTTTACGGCAATCAAAATTAATGATTCAGGTCAAGTAAAATATAAACTTGATTTTGGACAAGGTCGAGTCCAAAATACAATTTTCCATACCATATATTTAAATACAAAAGTCAAAAGACTTATTAAGAAACAATGAAAATTAAAAATATATACAGCATAGAAAAGCAGATGCTCTGTTTGCGCAATATATACGTTTCAGAAAACTAAACAGGTATTGTATTGAAATGTTATTTGCAGTCCTACCTTATCATTGGGTATTCACTTCAGCAACAATAATATTGACATTTGATTGGAAAGTCAACAAGGAAATCCTATGATATATATGGTTCAGCAGTTACTATTGTAATATCATTTGTTGAACTTGGAATATTAGCAAATCCATGGAACGTTCTAATGAAAATATGATATAGGTAGACATATTCACCACCGACTCGTTTGCATTCCAAAGCATTTGATTTTAGTGAGATTAAGAAAGACCCTGCTCTAATGAGCTACATTAGATCGAAAAATACTTAGAGCAGCGTTCAGAAACAGTAGGCAAATGAACATGGGTATATTCTTCTCAAAATCACACACACGTCTAGAAGCGTTCTGTCTTGCACGATACTGAATATTAATAATAGTGTTGCAGAAATAAGTGTAAAACACAGTTGAGGCATGTATAGCATGAAATGTTTGTTGTCTCTTGTATGCTATGACTTTACCATTCCGAATTTGTAATACATATTAGATGTATACTGACAAAGACTTTCTCAAATTATAGTAAGACGAGAAGCATGCGTTTACAATCTATTATGATTATCTTCCTCATCTGGCGAACGCTATACGAAGCATTTGTTTCCAAATACCTAAACGTATTTTAGTTCCAGGGCATGGATTATTTAAATATATAATTGTTTTGCAAATGGGATGAAACTTTACAAAAGAATAAAACAACTCTCAATCAAGAGGTTCGCACTTTTTTTTATTTTTTTTTTTGTTTCAAACGCTACATTCAAACTGCAAATTACAAAAGACCTGGCATTTATCGTCTTTGTTCCATCTTCAGCATTATTTTACCATTTGGCACCACATTTAGTTCAAATATAAAAGATCTCTCCTACGCTATGTTTTTGCTATAGATGAAATATATACAGTAATAAAAACGTGAATATAAAATAGAATATGCTGTGCGTTTCATCCCTAAGTCCGCAAAAGCACTTTACAGTCATATAAAAGAAAATCCGACAATGGGATCGTATGTTACATTTTGCTCAGTAGTTACCATTGTAATGTCAGTCATTGAACTTGGAATGTTGCCAAATCTCTTTTCAGCGCTACGAAAAATTACAATGGCTGGTGCATTTACCGTCGTCATGTTTCTAGCCCATTGCGTTTAATGTTTGTATGTTTAAGATATGACTTGCTCTAGTGACCTAGATTAAATAGAAACATGCTTTAAGTAAGGTAAAGAAACAGTAGGTAACTAGACTTGGGTAAATTATTCCCAAATACACGTACGGGCTTGGAAGAGTTCTACCATGGACGATCTTGATTACTAGTAGAGCTGGTGGGGAAATAAGGGTGGAACACACTTAAAGTATGTATGAAATTTAATGCTTCTTGTCTCTTATATGGAATGTCTGTACTATTATAAATATGTTATACCTAACAGATGTGTAATTTCAATCCATATTGTATAATGACACACATTTCCGCGAACTGTAAGATCATAAGAAATATGTCGTTACAATATGTTATGAACATTTTTCTCAACTTGAAAACGATACAGATAGCATTTGCTCCAAAAGCCCTGGGATATGTCAGCTATATTCCATCAACAACATTATGTTACCTGATGACACTACATTTAGTTCATATAACTGTGTTTTCTTATTCGCTATAGTTTGTATAGGAGATATGCAGACGATGCACTAAGATATGCGTAAACATAAAATAGAGTCTGTTTTTAGTTGCACCCTAAATAGGAGAAAGCCTTTATTGTTGCCAATCGGAATAGAAAGTACGACGGTCGGACAAACGGCAAGACCTATGATCCGTCCAAAGCCTTCAGCATAAAAATCAAGGAAACGGACTTGTATATAGAACTTTTTATGTATAAACTGAATGATAATACTTTGTATTTCCAGAGAAGAATAAAGTGTGTTAAATTATTTGAATCATTGCAATCCATGTCAAACCAAATAATGACCTAATAAACAATATTAAATTAATAGCTCAGGCTTAAAGGAAGACCCAACATGTAGGACAAAGGGTCATTTCTAGGAAAAATCAAAGTTATATTTAGAAAGTCTCTTATTAAAATTGTATTGAACAACATGGTAAACACAACGTCCTTCATTAAGCCCAAGATAAGGTTCCTTATAGTAAACCCATACGCATAGAGAAATTATTAAGGTACATTATTGCTGTTTAGAGCAATATAAAGATCAATGATTGAGGTCAGGTAGCAAAATAACCTTGATTTTGGACAAGGTCGTGTCCAAAATACAGTTATCCATAACATATTATTCAAAATCTGGAAGACTTGCTAAAAAACAATGCAAATTAAAAAAAAAATGTACAGTAATGACAAACAGTTTCCCTGTTTGCACAGTACAAACGTTTCAGAAAGCAAAACAATTCTGTTCTATTCAAATGTTATTTCCAGTCCAACCATATCATTAGATAATAACATCAGCGACTGTAATATAGTCAAACGGTTGCAAACTCCACAAGCGAATCATATGATACATTCGGATCACATTTGAGGATTGCATAGCATGTAGTGTGTTTTGCGTCTTGTATGGTATAACTTTACCATTTCTAATTTGTAATACATATTAGATGTAAACTGACAAACACTTCCTCAAACTATATTAAGACGCGAAGCATGAGTTTACAATCAATTATGATTATTTTCCTCCTCTAGCGAACGCTAAATGGAGCATTTCTTTACAGATAATTAAACATATTTGATTTCCAGGGCATGGATTATTTAAATATAGGATTTGTGTGCAAATCGGATGAAACTGCACAGAATACTAAAAGCACTAAATCAAGCGGTTTCCATATTTTTGTTTAAAGCACTACATTAAAACTGCAAACTACAAAAGACCGGGTATTCGTGATCTCTATTCCATTTTCAACATTATATTACCCTTTGGCACCACATTTAGTTCAAATATAAAAGATGTTCTTCTAAGCTATGTTTTTCTACAGGTGGGATAAATAAAAAAAGAAATAGGTGAATATAAAATAGAATATGCTGTGCGTTTCATCCCTAAGGCCGAAAAAGCCTTATACAGTCATATAAATGAAAAGCTGACAAGGAGATCGTATGATAGAATTTGTTCAGCAGTTACTAATTGTAATGTCATTCATTGAACTTGGAATGTTGCCAAATCTCTGTTGTGTGCTACGAAAAGTTAAAAAGATAGGTACATTTATCGTCGATATGTTTCTAGCCCATTACGTCTTATGTTTTTAGGTTTAAGATATAACTTGCTCTACTGACCTAGATTAGATAGAAACATGCTTTAAGTAACGTACAGAAACAGTAGGTAGCTACGTTTGGGTATATTATTCCCAACTACAAGTAGCGGTTTAGAAGCGTTCTGCCTTGGTCCATCCAGACTATAAGTACAGTTAGTGAGGAAAAATGGTGAAACATACCTAACGTGTGTATTGCATGGAATGCTTGTTGTCTCTTGTATGGAATGTCTGTATTATTATAAATCTGTTGTACATATTAGATGTACAATTTCAAAATCGACATTGCATAATAACACACATTTCCGCGAACTATAAAGGACAAGAAATGTGTCGTTACAATATATTATGAATAGTTTTCTCATCTGAGAAACGACAAAGGTAGCATTTAGTATAAATAATTAAATACATTTGATTTTCAGATCGTAGATTTTTTCAAATAATATGATTAGTTCGTAAATAAGATGAGACTAAGCAAAGAACAAAATGCGCGCAAACATGAGGTCAGCATGTCTTGGTTCATAAGCGATACTCATTCTGAAACCTGCACAAGACTTGGGATATGTCAGCTCTGTTCCATCATCAACATTATGTTACCTTTTGATACAACATTTAGGTCATATAACTATGATTCCTTATACCGTAAAGTTTTAGAGAGATGCAAGAGATACACTAAGATCAACGTAAATCTAAAAGAGTCTGTTTAGAGTTGCATCCCTAAATCCGACTAAAGCCATTACAGTTGTCAACCGGAATAGAAAGGACAACGGACGGACAAACGGCAACACCTATGCTCCGTCTCTAGCCTTCAGCATAAAAGCTACAGCAACTGACTTGCATATAGTACTTTGGATGTAGAAATTGAATGATAATACTTTGTATTTCCAGAGAAGAAGAAATTGAATTAAATAATTTGAACCAGCACTCTCCAGCGGAAACCAAATAATGAACACGTATAAAACACAACTGATTCTGCTTAGATCAAACAGCACGAAGAAATGTTTCTCCAATAAACAATCATAAATTAATAGCCATATTTAGAATGTTTGTTACTAAAATTATAATAGCCAGGATGTTAAACAGAATGTTCTTGTTTCAGTCCAAGATACGTTTCTTAATAGTAAACTCATTCTGATAGAGATATTTTTAGATATATTATAGTTGTTTACGGCAATCAAAATGAATGATTCAGGTCGAGTAGAAAATAAATTTAATTTTCGACAAGGTTGAGCCCGAAATAGAATTGTTCATACCATATAATTAAATACAAGAGTCAAAAGACTTATTAAGAAACAATGAAAATTAAAAATATATACAGCTTAGAAAAGCAGATGCTCTGTTTGCGCAATATATACGTTTCAGAAAACTAAACAGGTATTGTATTGAAATGTTATTTGCAGTCCTACCTTATCATTGGGTATTCATTTCAGCAGCTATAATATTGACATTTGATTGGAAAGTCAACAAGGAAATCCTATGATATATATGGTTCAGCAGTTACTATTGTAATATCATTTGTTGAACTTGGAATATTGGCAAATCCATGGAACATTCTAATGAAAAGATGATGGAGGTAGATATATTCACCACCGACTCGTTTGCATTCCAAAGCATTTGATTTTAGTGAGATTAAGAAAGACCCTACTCTAATGAGCTACAGTAGATGGAAACATACTTAGAGCAGCGTTCAGAAACAGTAGGCAAATGAACATGGGTATATTCTTCTCAAAATCACACACACGTCTAGAAGCGTTCTGTCTTGTACGATACTGAATATTAATAATAGTGTTGCAGAAATAAGTGTAAAACACAGTTGAGGCATGTATAGCATGAAATGTTTGTTGTCTCTTGTATGCTATGACTTTACCATTCCTAATTTGTAATACATATTAGATATATACTGACAAAGACTTTCTCAAATTATAGTAAGACGAGAAGCATGCGTTTACAATCTATTATGGTTATCTTCCTCATCTGGCGAACGCAATACGAAGCATTTGCTTACAAATACTTAAACGTATTTTAATTCCAGGGCATGGATTATTTAAATATATAATTGTTTTGCAAATGGGATGAAACTTTACAAAAGAATAAAACAACTCTCAATCAAGAGGTTCGCACGTTTTTTTTGTTTTTTTGTTTTTTGTTTTTTTTTTTGTTTCAAACGCTACATTTAAACTGCAAATTACAAAAGACCTGGTATGTATCGTCTTTGTTCCATCTTCAGCATTATTTTACCATTTGGAACCACATTTAGTTCAAATATAAAAGATCTCTCCTACGCTATGTTTTTGCTATAGATGAAATACATACAGTAAGAAAAACGTGAATATAAAATAGAATATGCTGTGCGTTTCATCCCTAAGTCCGCAAAAGCACTTTACAGTCATATAAACGAAAAACCGACAAGGGGATAGTATGTTACATTTTGCTCAGTGGTTACCATTGTAATGTCAGTCATTGAACTTGGAATGTTGCCAAATCTCTTTTCAGCGCAACGAAAAGTTACAATGGCTGGTGCATTTACCGTCGTCATGTTTCTAGCCCATTGCGTTTAATGTTTGTATGTTTAAGATATGACTTGCTCTAATGACCCAGATTAAATAGAAACATGCTTTAAGCAAGGTAAAGAAACAGAAGGTAATTAGATTTGGGTAAATTGTTCCCAAATACACGTACGGGCTTGGAAGCGTTCTCCCTGTACGGTCCTGATTCTTAACAGAGCTGGTGGGGAAATAAGGGTGGAACACATTTAATGTATGTATGGCATGTAATGCTTCTTGTCTCTTGTATGGAATGTCTGTACTATTATAAATATGTTGTACCTAACAGATGTACAATTTCATTTGACATTGTATAATGACACACATTTCCGCGAAGTGTAAGATGATAAGAAACATGTCGTTATAATACATTATGAACATGTTTCTCATCTTGAAAACGATAAAGGTACTATTTGGTTCAAAAGACCTGGGATGTGTCAGCTATGTTCCATCATCAACATTATATTACCTGTTGACACTACATTTAGTTCATATAACTGCGATTTCTTATACGCTATCGTTTGTAAGCGTAAATATAAAATAGGTTCTGTTTTTAGTTGCATCGCTAAATCGGAAAAAGCCTTTACAGTTGCCAATCGGAATAGAAAGTACGATGGTCGGACAAACGGTAACAACTATGATCTGTCCATAGCCTTCAGCATCAAAGTCTGGGAAACGGACTTGCATATAGTACTTTTCTTGTATAAATTGAATGATAATACCTTGTATTTTCAGAGATGAATAAATTGTGTTAAATTATTTGAATCAATTCACTCCATGTGAAACCAAATAATAAACTCATGAATTCATGAATAACACAAACTGATTCTGCTCAGATCATACTGCACGAAGAAACTTTCCTTCGGTGAACAATATGAAATTAATAGCTCAGGCTTAAAGGAAGACCCAACATTTAGGGCAAAAGGTCATTTCTCGAAAAATATCTTAGTGATATTTAGAAAGTCTGTTGCTAAATTTGTAATGAACAACATGGTAAACACAATGTCCTTGATTACGCCCAAGATAAAGTTCCTTATAATAAACCCATACTCACAGAGAAATTATTAATTTAGATTATTGCTGTTTAGAGCAATATAAAGATCGATGATTGAGGTCAGGTAGCAAAATAGCCTTGATTTTGGACAAGGTCGAGTCCACAATCCAGCTATCCATATCATATTATTCAAAGCCTGGAAGACTTACTAAGAGACAATGCAAATTTAAAAAAAAAACAGTATCGAAAAGCAGATTCTTTGTTTGCACAGTACAAACGTTTCAGAAAGCAAAACAAGTTTATTGTACTGAAATATTATTTGCAGTCCCACCGTATCATTGTGTATTCCCTTCAGCGACTGTAATATATTCATACGATTGCAAAGTCGACAAGCGAATCATATGATAGATTTGGTTCAAACTTGAGGCGTGTATGGCATGTAGTGTGTTTTGTGTCTTGTATGGTATAACTTTACCATTTCTAATTTG
>JAECUM010040031.1:0-17341 GCA_016617855.1 Megalonaias nervosa | reverse complement strand
TTAGAAGGATTATATATATATATATATATATATATATATATATATATATATATATATATATATATATATGCATATTACATAGCAAACAGGCGTTGCAACTTATTTTTTTGCTGAATACATGAATACAACCTTCACACGTTAAATATATGTTATTAAACTAAAGAAATCGGGTCTAATATACGTCATTTATCAACTTAATCATTGAATCTATTCATGATATTGAATCTGAACCCGTAAATAGTTAATACAGAACTGCAGCTAAAGCAAATCTGCTAGAATATTGAAGAATAAAAGAATAAAAAAGCAATTTATTCTGTAGAAAATAATATTGGTGTGTTTGTATTGTGATTTCATTAAGTACAGAAATCGTATTATTGAAAATGTATTACTAATTAATTTTGATATTGGAGACGGTTTAAAGATCTGGTACCATCAAAACCATGGCAACAGTAATAATCAGATGTGCAATTGTTAACTATTTATCATTCACAGTAAGTAATTATCTTAAAATCTTATTCTAATGAAGTTGATGAGAAGAAAATAAAATTGATAATGTCATGTGGAAATGTCATGATTTTATCCGGTATTTTTTTTTTATATCAAGAGACCAAAGCGATCAAGCTCTTGCGTTTGGACGAAAGAAGTGTGAAGGCAGAGCCTAGTTACGTGAATGAAAGAGAGGAAGCTTGTAAGTTCTTAGACTGGTAATCAGTAAATAAAAGTACTTAAAAATCTTATAATATGATTAGATGTGGTATTTCAAATTGTGGAAAGACCTATTTTGCCGTAGATTTGATCGAAACGGAATATAAAACCTTTAATTTTATTGTCATTATTTATCTAACACTGTTATTGTAATAGATCTTAGTGATAAATTAGATAAATGGTTATAATTACTTATTAGTATGTACCAGGAAACTGGTACGTCGTTTATCCAAGACTATTGTGCAAATTTAGAGGATGCACAGAAGAAAGTAACCCACCTAATAATGTTAGCATGTAATGCTATACATTATTGGATACCTATTTAGGTGATAATGGAAAAGTATAAATCTGTCCTAAAAATAGTTCGTGAAAATCATGTCTTTACTGTTATCTTTTACTTCACAGGTAAGAAGTCTATGAAAAATGCTATCTTTTTAGTTATCTTTTACTCTAAAGATAACAAGTCTACAAAAATACGTTGGAGGAAAACATGTAGTACATATCGCAATGAAATATGAAATAATTGAATAGTTTAAATGAAAATAAATAAACATCTATTAAGGCTGGACTATCCGTCTAATCACAAGGTTATAGAATAGCTTTAGGAGGCTTTAGGAGAATAACCATTGGTAAACTATTATGATGTCCATAAAATAACGTTTATCATAATAGGGTGAACAAGCAACCCTATGCAACGTAATAGTGTAGAGCTCGTGATGGTGGGATCTAATTAAATTCTTATCTTTGGTATTTATAGTTGGGTTAAAAAGACAATCTTCGCACTTCCAAACCACTTCTGAAATGCCACCAAACCTTTGATCATATTACCAAGACATTAGATTACTTTAATTTGTTGTTTGTTTGACAAGCATGGGTTGACATCATCGTCACAAGCCACGGGCGACAATCCGCTACGGTCCTTTAGGAACCGCAGCTGGCTATGCTGCTTTTTCTTCGTCTTGCATGAGGAAAAGATGTCATTATCGACACAAAGTAGCAATCTCGTACAGATCAATACAAATGCCCGTTTTATCAATCGTTATGTGACTGTGTTTGGAACTTTGATTGACTCTTTAAAACAGCATGAAAGATCATGTTGTGTCACAATGGCGAGAGCATTTTACTCTTGCTTGCAGTGACTAAGTAGGGTTTAAGCATATTCATGAGAAACAAAGATATCTCAGCAGAGCCAGCCAAGGGCGATAAAGGAACGTAGCAGATTGTCGCCCATGGCCTGTAACGATGGGGTTGGCAGAATTATAAAGATGTTGGAGTCTAGAAACATAAAAAAATGATCTTGCCCTTATTGTACCATATTCTTTATAATTTTTGTTTGGTCTTCATCTGTCACGTAAGTAGGCTTCACAGTTATATAATACTTATTACAGGCTTTAACAGATAGTGTCGGTATTTGTTTACTCCTCGAATTCCAGATTCATTCAATAAAACCTATCAGAATTCTAATTCTATATATTTATTTTTAAACTAGCATTTTGTGCTAGCCAAGGTGTGAATATATAACTCACAAATATCAAGGAAGCTTCTTTTAAGGTGGTTATGGCAAGTAAGTACTGTGTTTAGGCCTTACATTTGCCACCTTTGGCTTTAATCACTAATCCACTTTGATTACTATCTTGTACGATAAGTTGTCGTCTGGAGCAAATGACACTGCAGAAGATGCAACCATACTTTGCAGCGATGCTTTTATGTTGCAAATATGTTAAGCACGTGTAACTTGTGTCATCTCTTTAATGGCATCAATATGACACAGTATAGCTGCATTCATAGCTAATTGTTTCATGCAGGTAAATTATATAAATAGATAACTCACTTATTTTTGTACATATTCAAAGAATGCAATGCTGAATTTATGTTTATATTTTAAAGGTGGGAACAGAGATTTACAAACAAAATTCTTTTTTACAAGTGCACCTAACCTACAAATTAATTTCTTACGTGGTTTCATTGCTTCGAATGTATTGGAAACTTCATTTGGATTCAAACAAAACTTGTATAGTTATTACTTTAAAGTGTTTGCTATGCCGTATGACGGTATATTGATTTTTCCAGTTTCATGGGGCCACCTTTTTTAGGCACTGGTACCAAAACGAGAGTAATGCGTTGACCATAATTATGAACTAAGACACATCTTGACAATTTTCTACAGAAAATGTCGTGATGACATTGAGAACTATAATGAGATATACACTGGTGCTTCTAGTCTGGGCAATTGTGCATAATATAACAAATAATTCACCCATACGGCTTAGCCGTGGTAGTTCGTTTGGAAAAAACGTAAATCAAGGGTCGTGGGTTTGATATCTGACAAGGCCATCCCTGGTGATAGGCATCAATGTGTTCTTGGGAAAGGTAATTAGCTCCCATTTCCTCGTCATGATATAGCCATTGTGTTACAGTGCCGTTAAAACTAACAACAACAACAAAAAATATAAGGGATCAAGTTCAAACATTCACCATTCCTAACAGTGTAATTATCTTCTGGCAACAATAAAATAACCAGGCAAATGAGTGTATGACACTATTGTCATTCCAAAGTGTGAATGTTAATGCTAATGCAGTTAATATCTATGTAAATTGTTTTGTTTTTTTAGGTAATGGTTCACGTATCTCGAAAAGTATCAAATTTCAGCACTGGTGCGCACAAGCTAGTCCTTGTGCTTGGACCTTACATTTGTCACCTATGGTGACACTTGGCACTCCACTTAGAGCACTGTCTTGTAAGATAAACTGTACTGTGGAGCCAACCAGACTGGACAGAATGCAACCTAACTTTGTAGCTATCCTTTTGTGTTGCTAAAGATAAGGAAAAAAATCATTAAACAAGTGCAAACAGTGTCGTCTCTTCAATGCTTCGCTTACTTAACTGAACCAGTCAGCCGTTATTGCATCCTAATGTAGTCCCTAAGACAACCATTTATATCTGTTCCATAATTTTTCCTGGTTAATAATCAACCAGTTAAGAATGTTACTTGCAATCAACAACAACAACAACAACAACAACAACAAAAAACATTTTAAGTCTGAGCAGAAAATAAAATGTTTATTGAGTTTAGTCTCTTTTCTATAATGCAAAATGAATCGGCTGGTTCAGGAAAGTTTATCTGCACTAAAAATCTCCAATGATTTTAATATGCAACTATTTCCAGAAACTGCAACACAGCCTAAGCTGATCTTTGGATAGTGAGTTTCCAACTTAGTGCCTAAAATCAGTAAAATAGTGTTGGTGCATCTGAACTTAATAAGCAAGGCACTGAATTTTATCACAAATGTTTTTCTTTCTTTTACATGAATGAAACAGAAAAAGAATTTAATTAGTGTTACAATATCCTAAAATGTAATCAAAGTTTTACCTTTATGTGATTCTCACCTTAAGCTTAGTAAGAACGTGGAAGGAAGTTGTCCAAAATCAGCTCGATGAATACACCGTACTACGAATATAATGCACAACTTCTTAGTCATAAACATGTATTGTACAAACGTAAGATATCCATTCTCAATGTTATGTCACATCAAAATAAATTAAGATGGAACTATGTGTCATTTTATCCTTCTGGGTATACTGTTAAGCCGAAAGCAAGGGCACCATATCCAACCAGAAAGCACTCTATGAAAATATTTTCCTAGGGACAAGGATAGATTTGTTATTTCACATGATGTAATATGACACCATATGATGTGAGCGTGTAGCAAATGGTGGAGCAGGTGTACTGACAGTAGCTAGGTGTTGTTTCCCGGAGTAAAAGGAAACTGACACAACTAGTTCTAGTTAGCCAGTTGCAAACAGTGAGCGAGCCGTTCAAGCTATACAGAAGTCGGATCACAGATGCAGACGAAATGGTCAGTGAGTTGCCAAAAGAAAACGGATACCTCTCTGAAATAAAGTTATTTCAGAAGGTGTATGTATGTAGCGTATCAGATATTATATGGAACACATGATCTCCAAGGCAAATTTCCTAGCACATGACTTTACTTTACATATAGCGATATTGTTCTGGGACAATACGCAAATAAGTGAATTTGTGCGCACTGCGTACCGTGGTAAGGTCACCAAAAAAGTACACAATAAATAAATCCTACTTTGACCTATGTCACAGAGTTGTAGAGTTATTGGACAGAAAATAGAAAGTAATTCAATCTCATGGCCCAGTTTCAAAAGGCACTGCAGTAAAAGTGCAGAAAAGGGGTCTTAAAAAATAATCAGCGACCACGGTTAACTCCCATGCCTCAAGCAACTTTTTATGACATAAAGTAGAAACAAAAGAAACTCGAACACTAACCCTGTGATCTTAATCTTAGGACCGCAGATTTGGAATGCAAATCACCATCACGTGGCAATACATAAAGACTGCAATTTTTCTTCAGTTTATCACAAACACCTCTTAAGTTATGGAGCAGACAGAAATTGTGATTCTTTCATATTTATATGTGACATTGTCATTGACCATTGAATTCAAAATATGGAAGGTGATACACGTTCTAGGAATTATATATAGGTTTACCAAGTTTCTTCCAGCAGCGTGCTAGCTATAGAGGCGCAAGGACAGAGTGATGAAAAACTCAAACTACTGAACCGTGGGATTGATCTTGAAGACAGACCTCCCCCTCCCCGCTATCAAATTCGTATGATACACACCTGCCAGTGATGACATATAAATATGCCAATTTGCACCACTTAATCTCAAACAGTTCGAAAGCTATGGAGTGAAAAGGAAAATATGATGGAAGACTTTAAATATCGAGTCGTGACCTTGATTGATTGATTGATTATTTGTATTTTTACGGCGCACCAGCACTGTTAGGCTATTTAGCGCCATACAAAAGGTTATATGCATGATCATTTCAAAATGATAAAAGGTTTCATATCGACCAGCGATATCAAAACCAAATAGCTGAGAGATCGTGGGTTCGAACGCCGGCCGAGTCATACCAAAGAATTATAAAAATGGAACTAACAGCTGCCTCGCTAGACGCTCAGCATTAAGAGGTTAGTGTTAGGACTGGTCGGCCTAGTGTCAGAATAATGTGACTGAGCGGGACATCATGCTACATGTCTGCTGGATGATGCCCCAGTGCTAGACATTACTATAAACTGCCACACTGCAGACATCGTAGCCATATAACTGAAAAATTGTTAAAGCTACGTTAAAAATCCAAATCACACACACACACACACACACACACACACACACACACACACACACACACATCTCAAAAGGCTTGAAAATCAAAGTTCGGTAGAGAAAGTGTCGACCATAATGATTTAAAGAACTACCGCCCAGTTTCTAATCTGCCATTCATGTCAAAAATCTTAGAAAAAGTTGTTCTATCCCAACTTGTATCTCATCTGAATTCAAACAGTCTTTTTAGCAATGTACAGTCTGCATATCGCCCTTGCCACAGTACGGAAACTACTCTTCTGAAAGTAGTCAGTGACCTTCTCTGCTTTGGATGGCGGAAAGATTACAGTCCTCACTCTCCTTGACTTGTCTGCAGCATTTGACACTATAGACCATGATATATTACTTCACCGTCTCCAGCATGTATTTGGTATTCATGATACGGCCTTACTATGGTTCAAGTCCTACTTGGTCAACAGGACACAAATTGTGTCCGCAAATGGAAAACACTCCAGCCCAGTTGAACTATGCTGTGGTGTTCCACAGGGGTCTGTTCTTGGACCTGTTCTCTTCATTCTATACACTCTGCCACTCTCAAGTGTCATAGATCATCATCCAGTGTCTCACCAATTGTATGCTGATGACACCCAAATATACAAATCTAGCCATCCAGCCGAAGTTGAAGCTACCATCCAAGGCATAGAGAGGTGCATTTCCAATGTGAAATCATGGATGACATGTAACAAGCTGCAGATGAATGATGATAAAACTGAAGCCATCCTGATTACAACACAAAGACTTTCTCATTCGCATCCTTTACCTCAGACAATAAATATCAGCAACACCAACATTAAATTCACACAGTCAGTACGAAACCTCGGTGTCACTCTCGACAGTACTCTCTCGTTGCACCAACATGTCATGAACATATGCAAGGTTGCATATCTTGAGCTGAGACGAATCAGCTCCATTCGCAAGTATCTTTCAGTTGATGCCACTAAAACACTTGTGTGTTCCTTAGTACTTTCAAGACTGGACTATTGTAACTCAATTCTGTCTGGTTCGTCTCAATATCTACTTCAGAAACTTCAAAAAGTTCAAAATACAGCTGCTCGAATCATCCTTAGAGTACCACAATCAGAGCACGCCTCTCCCCTGCTCTGTACCCTACAGTGGCTATCCATACGATCCAGAATTAAATACAAAATTTGTTCTCTGTGCTACGTTTCACTGACGGGCTCCAGTCCAACATACCCATCTGACCTCACCCATGTGTACACACCTGCAAGATGCTTACGCTCCTCTTCTGACACTCGTATTCTCATCATTTCCACTATGAAGATGAAATCATATTGACAACGCTCTTTTGCATACCAGGGCCCAGCAACGTGGAACGAATTGCCCACTGCACTTAGACACAAAGACACAGTGATCTCATTCAAGAGCGCTCTTAAAACTCACCTATTTCAACTGCAAGAACAGACTTAAAGATCTAATAATGTATCCTTGCCTTAAATATTTACAGGATATTTTCTGTTTCTACTTTCGTGGTGTTTGTTTTTAATTTTGTAATCATATCATTATATATGTTTTTTAAGTGTTGTCAAATGTTGTAAAGCGCTTAGAGCTTCTAAAGATTAGGCGCTATACAAAGTCCTCATTATTATTATTATTATTATTAAAGTGTGATGGAAAACGTTAAATATTGAGACGTGACCTTTAAGATACGACCCCAAAGTTGTACGCAGCACGTCTTCTAATGATATATTGACACATCAATGTTTAATCCTTGATCTCGAACGGCTTGAAAGAGTTACATCGAAAGTATGAAGACGGACGGACAAATTGACGGACGGAAACGCTAATATTGTTACCCCCACTTTTCGCGAAAAATCAGGAGACAGCAAACAAAAAAAAGTGATCGACGGGTCTAATTGTATTCTTAAACTTTTAAAAAAAAAAATCTTTATATGCATGAAAATGAGAAATGTATGTTTTCCTTTGACAACTCACTGTTATTCATTCGTGCCCCCTTTTCTGTAGAGCCTGAAAGCCCCCGCTGTTGTAATCGACATAGCGTTGCACTAAGCATAAGGGAAATGCGCGGCCGTGTTTTATATGTAGAGGAGTTTAAAATACCAAACGAAGACATTCATCTACATTCAAGAAATGCCACCTTTTTGACTCTACAACGTGAAGCCACCAAATCACAAATTGTCTGGGCCAATGTGGGTATGTGAGAAAGCTTGCCAGTCGCTTTTCGTGGGTCGGTGGTTCTTTCTGGGGTTTTCCCGGGTTCTTCCTCCACCATTTATACTGGTCGCCATGTATAGCCTATCTTGTGCTGAAAAATGGCTTTAAACCCTACAAGAACAACAACAAATAAACAACCATCATCAGGTGTATCACCTTACCTTTTAGATGCTATTATTTGTAAGTAACCGTGTTTCTAACTAAAAGAAACACTGTGGGTACTTCAGGTGGAATTTATTCGTATTTAGAGTGGAGGCAAGTTTTTTTGTACCAAAGATATTAGAAGAGTTTTGGATAATGGTCAGTATGTGTCTCTGAAGAGTGTCTGTGGCAAAACAATGGTCACGTGACCAGTTATAGTTCAAACCATCTGTCAATTCTGAAAGTACAAAGAGTTCACAAGAACACGGGGAGCAGATTAGAGCAAAGTATTTTCCGTAAAAGACGGGACCATAATTTCCCTTTTAATATTCCGATCCAACCGTACACCTGAGATCACACGACTGGTTTCTGATCATTCACCATCTTTCGAAATTTCCTTCGTGGAACAAATTGCATATATGGATTCCGTTTATCTAATTTTACTGCAAAAGTTGCTCTACCGATTTAAAGAAAAATGCGCATAGCCTACCTTGAAGACATTTACTCCAAGTCACACTCGTATATATTTTCAATAATTTTTACACGGTAACATCAGATGAAAATCTTGTTCATACAAAGTCTCTCCATTGCTATTTCCACCAGAAAGTTTGTCTTGTCTATAGTTACTATGAACCATTTATGACCCTATGAAAACTCAGTTATACCAATGATGGCCAAATTTAGCGCGAAGAGAATCAACAACATAGACTCGACCCTTACCTTATGGGGCATTCCATCTTGCAGAAAGAGCAGACCTAGACCGTAATAAAGTTTGAACATAGGTGTTTCGAAGCATGGAGGCAGTTGTAATATTAAATGTGTAATTACCAAAGGATTATGAATGATATATACTCCAAAAAATGTATATAGTGAACCCTAAACCCGATAATCGTTTTATAATAGTGACTGCTTTATTAATTTTTTTTCTGGATCAGGTATGATGTATAGGTCTGAATACCGTAGGAAATGAACAACCGTATAACCAGGTCAAGGTTAAATACAAGTTTCGGGCTGTGTTAGCTGGATTTCAGATAAAACGGTGTTTGTTGCCACTGCACGCAAGGTAAATAGTTTGCTTAACAGTGCGCATGCATCGTCATTTGTCTTCAAGAGATAGGAATATGACATAAATTTTGCAGTAGTTTCAAGAAGGGCACTGATAACATTCCAGAGTCTACAAGTTCATCCTTGTATTGTTTTGTACAGTTGTTTATCGTACCCAACAGCACGAACTTGGCATTACTGAATAACGTGATGTGCACAGGGGCTCCGCAACAGGGACAAGTCAAAAGGGTTGAGCAGATACCCTAAGAGTAAAACAAGAACAAAACAGGAGTTCAAAATTAAATATGTATTGTTAAGATTTAAAAACTCTTGTTAAGTATTAAATATTAAGCACAAAATAGCGACAGTTGTCTACTTCAAATATAATGTAGCTGTGTAACAAAATCTGTACTATTTTCGCGATATCTAAAGCATTATTAAATGATAAAATTACGCTCGTTTAGACTTACTTTGCTATATTCATGCATAAGCCACATTAATAGTTTAAAATCAAACTTTAAATCTAAATATCCCATCAATCAATGTTATCTACATGAGCATTCTTCGAAAATTTTCTTCTAAAAATATTTATTAGCAAAAAATGGGGTAGATTACTTGAGTTTATTAAAAAAAAAGAATATCATAATGTTAAATAGAGTTCTATATTGAATACTAAAATATATAATAAAAATATGGAAATCACATGGTATCATTTCCTGACGGAGCACCGCATCCAAACTTTGCCATATCCTCTATACAACCCTGAGTTAGCCCCAAGTGACGTCTATCAGAATTATTTCTCAAAGATTCGCCGAGTGGCAGACAGTTTGAAAGCCGCCATGTGGATGGAAGTACAGTTTCGTAGTGTTTGAACAACATACCAAAGTTTGATTACAAAATGGCATTTAGGAACTTGGAAGACGAAACTGAGCAAGTGAGAAAAGTGATTGAGAGAGTCCCTTGAGCGGATACACTGATAAAGAACTCGTTGTACAACTGAGACAATACCTTTGTGCCTTCCCGAGCCATCGCTCGCTTATCATCTGAGAATTCCCTCTGTCTCTTTTCTGGTTTCGGATCTCACAAATTTCCAGATAACTGTTCCTTGGACGATTTAATTAACGAGAAGAGTAATTTCTATTGATCTCGGAGCCAGCTTCCCCTTTCGGCAGAAAAACTGACTAATATTGCGAGGGAGATTACTTTAAATTTAGCTTAGCCAATTAGGATTACTTTCTCTAACCGCCAAAATTCACTCCCATCGAAGTCAGAATAAGTCTTCCTAGTCCGCCTCAATTAATAACTATTCTAGAAAATATCATTTTATGACACCTGTTTCAAATGGCCCAAGATTTCCCAAATTTGTTTGCTCTGGCTTGTCTCAACCCTGACATTCCTTACACTTAACACTACACTGACATATCTGTCGGACCGTTATCGAACGGACTCTAATTAAAATTCAATTCATGCCTCAAACAGAGCAGATCCCATCCCTCTCAGTCAGCAAAGTGATTGCAAGAATAGCCCATACGTCAAACTTACTGTTTACGTGCCACGCTGACCACGACAGAATATTACTGTGAAATTATCTCTATAAAATTTTGCACCATTACAATCTCGTCATGCGCATATCGACAAATTTCTTTGCACCCACAAATTGGAGTAATTGTCCTTTTTGTCTTGGAGATCAGTGCAGTGTATGATATAATACTAGTCTCAGTTTCTAATGGATCTCTAGCTTTGTACATATTGTGGTTTTCATACAATTAAATGGTTAGTTTAATAAAAGGAAATAACCACATACCATTATTTGACGGCTTAATAAACAAATGCTTTTAAAAATCGAGTAAGCTATAAATTATGCATAGTAATTGCATTTGTTATATGGATAACGTAATGCAAAATATATTACAGTAGGCTCTGCCCAACCAAAACAGGTATTGATTGTGTGTTGCAAATAGATTCACCAATAACCATTGATGAAATGTGCGATGTCAGTTTTTTTTTAAAGTGATATTAAAAATTTGAAAGGAACTGCGTTTACTGCATTAAAAAAAAAAAATCATACACAGATGAATATATCACGTGATTGTGGATGGTAAGGAATGATTCAGAAGGGAGCGGACCTCTGATCTAACCAGGCTGATTTTATTTTTTAGATACGTCTTGCGCGGCAAGCCACTTACGAGATCAAGAAGCAAGCTAATTTTAATTTTTCCGTAATACTTCCATTTGTTATGACGACTGAGATTTCTTCATTGTGAGGGGATATAAACGGGCATGTATTACAAAGTTAGAAGTCTTTACACATCGATACAATCAAGGGACTACCGGCATTTTCGATTACCAGTCAGTTACCAGGGCACTTTAGGTCAAGCTATGTCTATATCAGTTCCATGCAACACAAGAAGACGAAGAAGAACACATCCAATACCCTTTTCCTTTTTACATCAGATCAAAGTTTGCAGTCCCAGATAAACTTTCCAATTAGAGGTTCAAACAATGTAATCGCACTGTTTTTCCTTACTCCAACGCTCACCAATGTAGTGAAACAAAGATTATGGCACAGTTTAGTAGTCACATCACGGTTTAGTAGTCACATCAAAGTCAGAAAATACTGAATTTTTGCTACAATATTTCACCAACTGTTATTTTTTCAACTAAAATAATGAATTTAATATGGGAGGAAGGGTTGTTGATATAAATCAGAGCAAAATTATTTTTTGGAAGGCATTTTAGAACCGACTTAAAAAATGAATAAAAATCTCATTTTCCTCCCACTGTCTCTTTCAGGGTTTGTTCATTTGAAAAAAATATAAACCCTTCAACTTATAGTTTGTAGTTATATTTACTAAAAATTACTATTAGTTATAATAAAAGAAAAACCAGTCAATTTTTATAGTTGTTTAAATCGCTGTTTACACGTGCCCATCTTAGTAGATGTAAGAAATAAAATTGGCGTAGCATTATTCTATTTGGCATTTTCTATGTGTGTAGGATGATTTGGCATTTTCTATGTGTGTAGGATGATTTGGCATTTTCTATGTGTGTAGGATTTATATTCTGGGTTAATATCTTTAGATCTGCCAATATTTCTTTCTAAATCCGATATATTTAATATTGGACAACTGCAATTTCACATCTTCAAATTCCATGTGAGTCATTTTAAGTGCATATTTTAATATTAAATATATTAGCATTCTAAACTGCATCATTCCATCTCTCAACTTCCTCTATGTGTTCTGACACTTCATTTTCATGACATAACCGTAACATATATAAAAATTGTGAAAGTTATTATGTAGCACAAAACAATCTGAACATAAGATGTTATCGTAATGCAAGTTGGAATAATATAATCAATGCCATCTGTTGTCATAATGGTATATTAACTGAAATGACCCATTATGACAACAAATGGCGCTGTTACATCTCGCGATTATTATTATCGTGTGCAGTGCGTGCTCAGCCATTTAACAGCGTCATCATTAGCAACATGCAGAGCCCGCAGTCCACCGGGGAACTTTGTCAGTGGACAGTTGTTCACAGTGTGTGACATAGTCTGAAGAGCTCCACAGCAACAGGAAGAGTTAGTGGCCTGGCCCCATCGGACAAGGTTGACTGCACAACGACCCTGTCCTGTCCGAAAGCGTTTCAGTGTGGTCCGCAGATGACGTGGAAGGCTGAAACCAGGAGAACAGACAGATGGCTCAGCAACGAGGGAGTAGTTTACATCTGTTGAAGCCCACTCACCTCTCCATGCTGAAATAGCTGTCATAGCCTCCGGCATCGGACCTAAGTAGATTTGGTGTCTCGAAGTCAAGCGAACTGCTGGATGTGAGGTGATGTCCATGTACAGTGGAAGTTTCTCATTGGCATAGACCTTAGCCTACACTTTTGTGGTTGCTTCCTGGCGACGCAGATGTGGAGGAGGAATATTGCTGAGTACTGGCAGCCATGGTAAAGGAGTAGGACGTAGTGTTCCAGAGATTATGCGCATTGTTGTGTTGAGATGGACATCAGTTAGCTTAGTATGGGATGATCGAGCTCAGACAGGAGCGCAATACTCGGCTGTCGAATAACAGAGGGCCAGTGCTGATGTTTTGAGTGTCTGAGCACTAGCGTCCCAGGTTGAGGCAGCCAGTTTGCGGAGTAGGTTGTTTCGAGTGCTAAGTTTTGCTGCAGTTTTCTTCAGGTGGTTGTAGAACGTTAGTGATCTGTCCAGAGTCACACCAAGGTATGTTGGTGTCGGGTCATGTTTTATTTGGTGCCCATTGAGGAGGATGCAAAGCTCGCGGTTCTCATTTGCATAGTTAAGGTGGAAGACACTGGAGACTGTCTTTGTTGCGCTTGGCTGTGGACGCCATTTCTTGAAGAAGTCCGTCATATCCTCCAGGTCCTTATTCAGTACCCCCTCAAGCTCAGCAAATGAGCGACTCTGGGTCCCGAGAGCAATGTCATCTGCATACATAAACTCGCGCGACTGTGTTACAGGTAGGTCATTGATATAGACATTGAACAAACTTGGCGAAAGAACAGACCCTTATGGGAGTCCATTAGTTTGGCGCCTCCACGAGCTGCAGTTCTCTCTCATGTGCACTCTTATGCGCCTGTTGCGAAGGAACAGTTCAATAGTCTCAACCATCCAACGCGGCAATACTCTCGAAATTTTCAACAGCAGCTCTGCATGCCAGACCGTGTCATAAGCTACGGCCATGCCTGAAGCCTGCCTGCTCAACAGTTATGATATTCTCCAAGTCAGGACCAATTCTTTGGAGAATCAGGCGCTCCAGTACCTTAAAACAGATTGAAAGCAAGGAGATCGGCCGATACCTCGCCGCATTGTTGGGATCTTTGCCAGGCTTTGGCATCGCAATAATCTTTGCCTGATGCCACAAGGTCGGCATGCAATTGTTCCTACCAACCCGGGTGTAAAAAGCAGCAAGCCATTCCTTTGCCTTCGGGCCAAGATGCTTCATGAACTCAGGCAGCATGTTGTCATATCCTGCTGCTTTGCCTGATTTGATGCTGCATAGCACCGTTTCAAGATCTGTTGTTGTAAATGCCTCTAGAGTAGTTTTATCTAGTTCATTTGACTTCCGACGGCAGTATTGTTGCCACTCATCTCGTACTTGACGTCGGTGCTGTTTCTCCAGTGGTGCTTTTGCCACTTGTAATAAGTGGCTAGCTACAGCATTTAGCTTGAAAAAATGGTGAGCTTGAACTGGTGGTTGCTGAGCGGTGCCGAGTCTTCGAATCATGCTTCAGCATTTCCGGCTGGAGCGCGTAAAGTTGAGTGATCTTGTCGTTTTCTCTCAGCGAGTGCGCCTGGCAGTGTCCAGGGAATCGATCAGGTGATCTGCTATGTCTGGGTCTCCAGATACTTTATATTCCTTGAGAACAGCCTGATATTCTTGATCCAAACAGGGTGTATAGACTGGACGACGACCACAAGGGACAGACTGAGTGGCTGCCTTGAATCTGGGTCTTTGGAAGCGGTGGTACGATTCCTTGATTGGAATGAAGCGAGATGGTATTGTGACTATGCTACGCTCCAGTATGTAAGCGTACTTCGTCCAATCTGATTGCGGCAGTTTCAGCGCCGCTGTGAAGAGCTGTGTATAGCCGGCAGCTGAAGTCCAATATCGGTAAGTATTGGCCTTTGCTGACTGTGTGGGAAGTCATCTAGAACAGTTTGGTTGACTGGCTGAAATGGTCAGCAATGGAGCTGACCCAGCAGAGGTCCGGGGAGTCTTTTTGCCATCTTGCAAAGAGAAAGGTCCCACGTTGTTTGGAGTCGTGGGTCAGAAGGAGGTCATTGTTCATTGCCCACTCTGCCAAGTGTTCCCTATCTTCATTGGAGTGTGAGTAGCCCCAATCAGGGTGATGACTGTTGAAGTCGCCAATATAGACGGCTGGGTGTTCGAGATTTGGAAGCATATTGTTGTCCCAGTGGGCACAGGACGGTTTGTAGACATTAGCAATCTTGTACCCTCCAACCTGGACCACATCGCAGAATCTGGTAGAGGAAACTGGAGAGGCATCAGTAATATCGCAGCGTGCATACGTAGCACGGCCGAATTTGGAGTCAGGTGTCGATGAAATAACGTCAAAGCCTCCAATGGTATATCGTGCTGCCACCTGGTCTGCTACATGAGTCTCTTGCAGACAGATTATGTCAACATTATGACTGTGGGCTATAATGCTGATTATGGTTCGTTTGACTGCTGAGAGACCCTCGACGTTAAGTTGTAAAACTCGTAGGGCCGGTCCGATGGCTTGAAAGTCAGCGAACATTGGCACGTCCGGGGCTGCTCTTGATAGTGGCACCGGGATTCATTGCTAAATTCGGTTTGCAAGTTGGATCCTTTGTTTCCACAGCCTTGGACGGAGCCTTGGCTGAGTACTGACGGGGAGCGCGACGTGAACGCGGATCCATGCTCCCCACATCTCGCGATGAAAACGATATTTGTCCCAGACAGGTATATGTTCACCGATCCCCGACTTCCCCTACAACCTCAGGTTAACTTGCCTTCTCTCGCAAGAAGAAGAAAAGAAACAAACTAAGCCTCCCCTGATTTTTTGCTCAGTTGAAATATACTTGCAAAATGGCTTACACTTTAGTTATAACTGAGATATTTATTTATTTATTTATTTATTTATTTATTTATTCCTCTTAACAGGGTAATCAGAAATTAGTGTTTCTGCATTGACAAACTCACTAAAATTATATAAACAATAGACACACACACACACACACACACACATATATATATATATATATATATATATATATATATATATATATATATATATATATATATATATATATATATATATATTACTAACACCAGTTATAATATGAGTCAATGGCAGGGGATTAGCTAGTGTCCTCATTTTATCTGTCCTCCCATTCTGTCTCAAAATGTAGCTTATCCTAAACCACTGGCAGAAATTTCATCAAGTTTAAAGGTATGGTGAATATACGTATGGTGAATATACGTAGGAGTGGTAAAAATGTATCGCTTTCTCTCAATAGAATCCGGGAGGAAGTCGCATATTTTATTAGCCTAGCTTTATCTCTCTAGTTCTTGTAGGAAGATGCCTTCAGTGTGCTCCCCTCTGCTCTAAGTGTCCTTCCATTAACCCCTGCCAATTCTCTGCCCACGCTCACACCCAGATTCCAAGAAAATGGTAGTATATCTTAGTTTATTTACTTTTACATATTTTTATTGTTTTTAAACATAAATTATTTTGCAGGTATTTGAAGTAAACTACGATTGTAAGCGAAAAATCATGTTTTAGTTAGCTGATGTTCTTGACAAATCTGTAAACCATATGCAACATCGCAACTGTATAATAATCCGTCTACCAACACCACCACCCCCTCTCTCTGTCGCAATGTTTTCAAAAGTGTAGGGGGGGGGGGGGGCCTGCATCACTTCAGTACGAAATATATGGGACCGACACATTCCGCACTCAGACGAAGGAGAACATATATTTAGTGTTTTGCTTATGTGTAATATTTTGTGAAGTGATGAAAGTGAAACATGAACGTTTTTAGTAAATCAATAACGATTCATATATTTAATGGTTTTATATTTAATTTTGTTAAATTTACTTTTTTCTATTTAAGTTTTTCTATTTTTTTAAAAAAAAATAAATGTATTGCTGATATTAAATACTAAACTTTTACAAATCTTACATAAAAACATTAAAAAGGTCTTAATTCCGAATGACCAGCGTATTACTAAGTAAAACAAAAGTAAGACTGTGTTTTTATATTTATTTTATTATATATTTATCTCTGTGCAGAAAGAATGAAAACTATATGAGCATTACTAGGTGCTCGTTTACTGTACAGTAAATTTGTTGGTTAGGAGACACACATACTGTAATCCATTTAATTATGTCTTTGTTGTTGTTTTGCTTGTTAACTTGTAATCAGGTTTTACAACAAATTATTTTAAATATTAAGATGTCCGAAAGTACAATCCTCTCTCTCTCTCTCCCTCTCTCTCTCTCTCTCTCTCTCTCTCTCTCTCTCTCTCTCTCTCTCT
>JAECUM010040030.1:0-22706 GCA_016617855.1 Megalonaias nervosa | reverse complement strand
ATATATATATATATATATGATAATATAGAAGAGAACTTAGCTTCAGAGATAAAAATATTTAATATCCTGCAATATGTAAAAGACAAAGAAAAAGAAGAGGAAAACCTGGAAGAAATACAAACAAAATCACGACAAAGTGAAAGAAGAACTTGGATGCATAAAATGCAGACTATTATCGTCCTTCCTAGATACCAGGGTTTATGTTTAAATTTCTATATATAATTTTGCATAATTTTAATGTTAGAAAGCTTGCTTGTAACACTCTAATACTGTGAATCGCATAAATCAGTTACACTAACATTTATCTATTTATTTATTTATTTATTTATTTATTTATTTATTTATTTATTTATTTACTTACTTATCCTGGCACAAGTAAATGGTTTAACGAGTATTTTTCTAAGTAAATCTTCAATTAAAACTTGCACATTAAAATTTGCAATGCTTATATTACAACCTAACAGACTGATTAAATCACGTTACAACGCATTTTATATGCATTATTTAGTAACCAAAATTGTGAGGAGTGCAGTTATGTTTAACTGGTTTGTTTTACATGCAGTCCAATACTTTCATGTATATATTATCTTACTTTTGACAACGACATTATTAAATGTTACACACTATCAAATTAATGCTATACAAAGTAAAACGTATTCATGTTAATTTATAGAACATAAAATGTTTTTGAAAGTTTTAACATCGTGGTGTTCAAAATTAATGTTGATCTACTAAATTAAGGTAGCAGTCGAGCAGACTATCGAATTCCTTCAAGAATAATATAGTTCTGGAAAGATCAATTAAGATTTTTGAAGAAAAGCACCACCAAAGGCAGCTCTTGAGCACCAAAAGGCAGCTCTTGAGCACCAAAGGCAGCTCTTGAGCACCAAAAGGCAGCTCTTGAGCACCAAAGGCAGCTCTTGAGCACCAAAGGCAGCTCTTGAGTGCATTGTTGAATACTCTTTCCAATGTAGGCTCAATTATGTAAAAGAACCTCGAAATTCGTACCTATATTAAAGACATTTATTTCTATTCGAGAATGATTTATATTCTTTTAACAAATAACTATTGTCGAAGAAATGGTATGCACATTGGTTCATTGAATGCATGTGTCGGCATGTTTGGGAATAAAATCGAAGAACTTTCGTCTTATTCTGGGGATACATTTTAATTCGTTCACGAATTAATAGGAGCACACAAATGATAAATGAATATCATTATTAAATTATCTGTTGTAAAATACTTAAAAACTACGTAGATGCATGGTAGTAATAATGTGAGGCGCTTGACAAGGGCAATAATATTACACCTTTGCTTTACATTATAGGGTAAATCCTGTATAAAAATTCCTATTGGTTTAACATGCAGGTCAGTTATGAATCCCTATGGGAAATGGAAATGTTCAAAAATTTTTATATACTATCCAACACATTCTTTCGGATTACAATCCAAAACACAACTTTATGATCACTATACAAAACAGCATACATTCTATTCAAAACGCCGTCTGTAGTAACTAAGATCCCCTACACGTACTAACCAACGAAAAGGATTATAGTTCCTACACACATTATACTTACAAGCACACAAACATGACATCATACAAGAAAAGGTGGAATGATTAAAAGAAGTAAGATGAAATATACAAGACAATCTACACACGAACATACTATTACACACCAGGATTTGAAAGTTTTAGTTTGGTTGTGAACAGACATAAAATACATAGTTTGGCAATATTTTAAGTACTGCCTCTGTCTGTCTGTCTGTCTGTCTGTCTGTCTCAACTAACGAACGCCCAGCCTTAGGCACGGACATGAAATACAATATCAATCCGATTCAGTATGCAGTCGAGAAAGAAACCATTCGAAGTTGCAGCACAGAATTTAAGTAAGGGAAATCATGCGGACCTGAAACATTCTATCCTTCTGAGTTTTCTATTAGGTTAAACATTATACATGGGTTAAGGAGTGGTTATACATACAGACTACACCCACAAACACACTATCACGATGGGATAAAAAGGGGTTTCAAGTTTTAGTTTCAAAGACATACACACGCAAACACATATATTGGCAATGATAGAGCAATGTCTCCTTTTTGATGTTTTTGTCGATAACATGTTAATGCCAATATGCTGGATAACTATCCCTTAACACTGGTCTAAAAAACGCAAAACAATGGCATTTCTTTTCAACAATGAAACTAAAACCAGCCCCCATCTTCATCTCTTCCATCTATTCTCCCTGCTTCTGTTCTTTCTTCTTTCCTCAGTATTCTTTCCTTGTCTTGTTTTGTCTTCTCTTTGCGGGACTTGCTCAGCAAGGCTTTTGCCATTTTGAGGTAAAATGTAGTTTTGTTCTCCATTTTGTCAATGCGGCGATGTGTTACCCTGTTCATGCGCTCAATGGCCCCGGTTATTTTAGCAATCTTACATATGATGAGTCAACTATCAATGCAACGCTTTATATGTGAGAAACACGGACTTAAAAAAAAACAAAACCATCCCAGATGTAAAAATTGACAGAGGGAATGTGAGAGAATTAGTTTGTAAAAAAACACAAAAAGCCAAAACACGCCCCCCCCCCCCAACAAATTAACACGATTTTATATTCTAAATCAACATTGTTTTGTTTTATAACCTCAACTCATTGAAACATCAACCGTTAAGAAGTAGGATTATCGATAATCCTTTCTATTTCATTTACAAATACTACAACGTTAAGCATGAACGTAGTTAGTGTTAAAAACATTATGAAGTCAGACTAGACTGTCAGTAATCATATAGTACAGTGTTTTCTTTTTGCGATTGATTCATACTACGTTCTCTGCTAAAGAAAATAGAGAGCCACAATGTTCATAAAACCACCTTTCTCTTTTAGTACTCAGGGTCAGAAAAAGTTGCTAAATAGTTTAAGAAGACTCCACGACTGCATTCATAAAAAAATACACAGTATTGTCCACACATGGTCAGTTCTGATCATTGGAATCGCACATTATTGGATTGAGCAGATACAGTATTTTTTCTCATAAAATCAATGCCGTCTTCCAGAGGAGGTAATCTAAAAGAATCAAAATATTCCACACTGTGGATGTTGAAAAAGTAGACAGCTACTCAGTGGGTACCTGCAAGATGAATGGGTTTCATTTTTTTAACACATTGGGAACTACTGACCTTTTGATCAGCTTTAGCAGGCATCATCATTAACGGAATAGAAGAAGTGACATTAGAAACTGTCACTAAGCAATGTTTTCTTTAGAAAAACAAGTTTGTATGAAATATAAAATAGACCTGGAGTAGTAGATTTTAAATCAATGAGTAAATATGCATGTACCATTTGAGTGGCAACATCATACGCATAATTGGTCATGGTGTTTCTAACTGTTAGGTTAACATTTGAACTTAAGATTTGACTCGTGGACTTTTAAACCACATAATATACATTGAGACTGATTTTGCGACTAACTTTCTTGAAATAGTTTTCAGTAATACAAAACATACCTGAATTGCGATGATGACATTTCCGTGTGAACCAAAGTTTAAGTTCGTGTTCACCTTCTCTTAACATATCATAACAATTACAAGATCTACTTGTCTAATTTTAGACACAGTCACATCATCTTCGGGAGGAATTCCTTCTGCAAACGAAATGGGTTCTAATCGACAAGCAGATTGCCACTCGTTGTAACATCACATGATCGAAATTTTGTTATTTGTATTAGTTGTGTGATTTGGTTTTGCCTGAACCACAAAGTCCAGATATCAATATGTTCAGTGGCTGACGAAGATACAGTGCCTTTCAATGACTGAACTTTTCTTCAGTCAGTTTGAGAACGGAGGATGCAGCCATCAGATGCTTTGCAATCTCCTAAGTCTTCCCTCTGAAATTCTGTGTAGTGTTCCAACATCGTGGGTAGAAGTTGTGGTATCGAAATAATTCTTAGTTGGGGTAGTTGATCAGTTGAAAACTTGCACAGTAATAAACCTCTTGAGTTTACTAAGGTACCCCCTCACCCTAATAGAATATACTCTTCAGCTTTCAGTCTTTGAAGAGGAAGAGTCGCCACTGATCACATGTCTCGTCAGATATTTACAGATAGTCATTCGTAGCACCCTTCTACGAGACTTCGATCAACTATACTCGAGATAAACGTCGATATATGCTATGTCTGTCAAAAGGTAAGGTATTGGGCTACAGACGTTCCACATTATCAAAGAAGGCGAAGCACTAAGACAGGATAAAATACTAACGATACCCTTTATCAATGTCAAGAAAAAGGGCATGTGTCTTCAGAGTTTCCCAAGAAAAAAGAGAGCATAGAGAAGGGGCATTCAGCAGAAGCAGAGGGAAAACCATCCCAGTAAAGAAATTCAAGAAGGTTAGACAAGCAGAAGAAGCTGAAGAAGAAGAAGAAGCCATGTCAATGAAGAAATTCCAAAGAGAAAGAAACACAAAAATGAAAGAAAGAAAGAAAGAAAGAAAGAAAGAAAGAAAGAAAGAAAGAAACTATAGACGTTTTTTACAAACTTTCATTCTTATAATCATTTCAAGAGACTATACCAAAGAAAACGTAAAGTAGATTTTGTCTTAATTATTTTTATGGATATGATCTTCATAAACTCACACACGCACAAATTTTGCTAAGGTGGGATTTAAAGTAAATTTCATTTGACAATCAAACAGAACTTTTTTGAATAAGAAAAGTCCGGACTTTATATTATCAGTTGTAAACGTTTAAAACCTTTCCACGGCCAAGTCTTACTCATGCTGCTGTCGTAGTGGTAGCAGTAACTGATGCTGCTTCAAATGGCGGTGAAAATCAAAGTAGTCAGAGAAAATGTACAAATCTTGAATCGTGAAGGTCTCTTTCTCTTCATTTGGGCCTAAGATGTCTGATACATTTCTCTCGGGTGTTTTCTCTCCACCAAAATGTCTTGAAACGGACAACATTGTTTGATGTCATGTTTTTCCTTCTCACTGTTCAACGTGTCTCCCTTCTCTGCTTTTTCTTGATTTCGCTTTTCCTCTTTTTGTTGTTGAACATATTCTTGTTCTTCTGCCTTCTATCGTTGCAGGAGACTCTGCAACTCTTCCTTTTGTTTCTTTCTGAAATCATCATCAACTGGTAATAATGGAGAAGGTGAGGGTGGTACTATCGCCGAAAAGAAAATCTCGACAAGACTATAGGAAATCTCACAAAGTAAAATTAAAATCATTCTGTTCTGGAAGAATACTTGCTGCTGCAGTAGCAGTAGTAGTAGTAGTAGTAGTAGTATCAATCCAAGCATACTATGTTTCCGCGGCAGGCGTACCTCAATATATCTTCATTTTTGCCGAGAACTATGAAGAGGTGCGGTATGTTTAACCCTCTTTTGGTTAAAAAAAAACCTTACGAGACTTTTCAAGGCCAGTCAGATGTTTAAAGGAAAGAGAGACTATAAATAAATCAATACCAAAACATACGTGTTTTGCCTTTGTATATCTCTATCTGTGTCTATGTTTACAACCAACTACAACTTAATAAAAGCTTCTCGTATGTTTGTGTGTATAGTGCTTCTATGAACACTCCTGCCCTTGCTTGCTGGGTATTACGAAAACATTTTGTACCGCGGTATACCATGGTATTTTTCAATATATACCACGGTTTACCGCAATTATATTAAGGACCAAAAATTAAATGTTCTGGGACATTTGGACAAGGGCTGCCTTTTTATTTAATTTTAGTCTGTCAATAGCTGGAAAATATCTTCCTCTGATTAATAACAAAATAACAACATATTATATCCATGATGTTATTTGGACATATGATTAATTATCTTGATATTAAGGAAAAGGAAATATTTGGGCTCAAAAGAAACTCACTGTTTCTCCACCCCCACCCCCCTCCAATACTGTCAAGAGGTGTTGGATTCTCTTCATTCTACACACTCAGCAACTCTCAAGTGTCATAGATCATCATCCAGTGTCTCACCAATTGTATGCTGATGACACCCAAATATACAAATCTAGCCACCCAGCTGAAGTTGAAGCTACCATCCAAGGTGTAGAGAGGTGCATTTCCGATGTGAAATCATGGATGAAATGTAACAAGCTGCAGATGAATGATGATAAAACTGAAGCCATTCTGATTATAACACAAAGACGTTCTCATTCATATCCTTTACCTCAGACAATAAATATCAGCAACACCAACATTAAATTCACACAGTCAGTACGAAACCTAGGTGTTATTCTCGACAGTACTCTCTCATTGCACCAACATGTCATGAACATATGCAAGGCTGCATATCTTGAGCTGAGACGCATCAGCTCCATTCGCAAGTATCTTTCAGTTGATGCCACTAAAACACTTGTGTGTTCCTTAGTACTTTCAAGACTGGACTATTGTAACTCAATTCTGTCTAGTTCGTCTCAATATCTACTTCAGAAACTTCAAAAAGTTCAAAACACAGCTTCTCGGATCATCCTTAGAGCACCACGATCAGAGCATGCCTCCCCCTGCTCTGTACCCAACACTGGCTTTCCATTCGATCCAGAATTAAACACAAAATTTGTTCTCTGTGCTACGTTTCACTGACGAGCTCCAGTCCAACATACCTATCCAACCTCACCCATGTGTACACACCAGCAAGATACTTACGCTCCTCTTCTGACACTCGTATTCTCATTATTCCCACTATGAAAATGAAATCATATGGACAACGTTCTTTTGCATACGTGGAACGAATTGCCCACTAAACTTAGATACAAAGACAGTGATCGCATTCAAGAGCGCTCTTTAAACCCACCTATTTCAACTGCAAGAACAGACTTAAAGACCTAATAATGTTTCCTCACCTTAAATATTTACAGCATGTTTTCTGTTTTCTAATTTCGTGGTGTTTGTTTTTATTTTTGTAATCATATCATTATATATGTTTTTTAAGTGTTGTTAAATGTTGTAAAGCGCTTAGAGCTTCTAAAGATTAGGCGCTATACAAAGTCCTCATTATTATTATTATTAATATTATTATTATTATTATTATTATTATTATTATTATTATTATTATTACTATTATTGATGAGTTCCCCCACTTGTAATGGATTTTGACTATCGATATCTAAGAAATGATCGGTCATGGTGTTATTGCCCGGATTGAGTAAACAATAAAACTTGCATCAATGCATACTGTAGGAGATTGAAACTAACCTTGTGGTTTATTGAGACTCGCTCTTATTATGCAGCTGAATCACTCTCTTTTCGTGTCCTCAACTTTCCGACACACGTCCGTTGGACATTTTTAATTTTTACGAGAAATATTTGCCATTTCCAGGAGCTGAAATTCTGGCTTCCCTGAGAAAATAGACTAACTAATTTCACAAGGGAGATTACTTAAGCGTTGAATTTCGTCTGGGAACATCCCATCCCCCATCCTTTAGCTTAGTCAATCAGGATTCATTCTCTAACCGCCAAAAATGTTATTAATCTTATCGAAGTCATATTAATCCTCTCCAAACCGCCATTATTAATAACTTTTCGGAAAAATCTTTTTATGGCAACTGTTTCAAATGGCCCAAGACTTCCTAAATATTTGCCCTGGTTTGTCTCAACCCCTGGCATTTACCGCTATTGATCTTATGTTAACATCGCACCTCATCTGTCTCTAACCTTTAACGGAGCCAGTCCTAATTAAAATTCAAGTTATGCCCCAAACAGAGCAGATTCCATCCCGCGCAGTCAAGAATTTATGGCAAGTCTAACCCACACGACAAACCTAATAGTTAAGAGTCACGCTGACCCCGACATAATGTAATGTGAAATTATCTTAACAAAATGTTGCTCCCATTACAAATACCTTGTAGTAGATGAATTCGCTATGTGTATTATGCTAACTGTGGTATAAGTCATAATCTAACGACTGTAAACATAAAGCGGGATAATTAAGGTTACACTATAACTGATATTGATAAAAATAGGTAGTGTTGATACTGAAGCCTACAATTTTCTATCTTTGCGTATGACATAATGGGCAGGGTAACTTTGAGTGGGATACCAGTAAACATAAAACACTTATTCTAAAACAATATTTAGTGGACTTAGAAATTATGTAACGTTCAGACATAAAACAAATGAGCTTCTGAAAATCGTAGGGTGATTCGCAGTCTTACAAATGACATGTGCTCAGCACACTCCCATACGATAGTAAGTAACTAAAAAATGACATGTTATTTCCTTTTGTTTGTCTTTGTTATCATCTGAAATTTTTTTTCGAAACATGGATTTGGCCAGTAGATGTTTCACAACATTACATTTGGACACCAGACGCGACACGCGTCAAATATGATCATCAATATAGTTATATTTGTAATATTCACTATTACTTTGTGAATTGTACAACCGTTTTGTAACAAAAATATTATTTTTGAAGTATTTGTCATGAATAATGAAAACATACTGTTAATATCATTAAACGCGAACACGAATTTTTATATGTTCCTTCCTGACGAGAACTACCAAAGTACTGGTACAGTGAAACAAAACCGTCGTGCTTACTGCCAGAACAAAATTGGACGGTAAACCGGTACACCGGTAATACCGCGCACGTCTACATGCTTGTGTGTAACAGTGCTATTATATTTCATCCCTCTTTCTTTACATCCTAAATACTGTTATGAGATTGTATGTTTGTGTGTTTGCAAGTATAATGCCTTTTACCTATTGGATAGCTGGTGAACGGTTTTTAATCACTACATACGGCTGTTATATAGTATTATGAGGTGTAGGAAAGTAATCGAAAAGTATATAATCCAAAAGTGATATATTCGAAAGTAATAAAAAAATAGGTCACGGATAGTATCTAAATATGTTAACATCACTTGCCGCTGACACTCATAACGTCCCATAATGTAAACCTACGGCGCAGTGTTAATTCCCTAGTGACCTCAAGTGGCCCATATTATTGAGGTTAGCCTCTTCAAATAATGTTATAATGTAGCCCAGCTTGAGGCCAACTACTTCTCGCAATGTAACAAAGTAAATCTATGGGGAGTCTACGGGAGATTACATTTTAAAAATTAACATAGAACTTCCGTAGACACCTATGACGGCCCATACTGTAAACCTACGACGCAATTCCGTAGACACCTCAAGTGCCACACATTACCAAATCGACAAAAATTGCCACTACTTCGAGTCAACACGCTATATAGTCTTAAATTTGATCTGTTGCGATGAAACTCAATTCCTCTTCCTCGCAGCACGTAACATATGGTAGATCGACAGATTACAGTATTTCTCAAAATAACCACTGTTCTGGTCGAAACGAAGAAGACAATTTTCTGACGCCGCAACACGTGTTTTGTATCAATTTCACCCAAGACAATGGTTAAATCTGAAAAAGATGTGTAAGATTTCCCTTTCTTGGAAATAACGGATATATCTTATCAGCATATTGATCAGAAGGTAATATGCCATGTGCACCGGGTACAACCGGTTTCAAGGATATGTTGATTCTAACTGCAAACTGCACAGACCCATCTCTACCATGACAAGTCAGCATATTTGGGTCTCTGCAGTTTATTAGGAGTGATCAGTACACGAACAATGTAAACCCTGATTATGTGACGGCAGATCAGGGTCTATGTTGTTTGCAGTTGAATTCTAATTCAGTACATACGGCATCTATATTATAACCTATATTTAACATTAAATAAATATGAATCTGACTCAGTTATTCCCTGTTCTTTCTTGTAGGTAACAAGAAATTTTAATAAAGTTAGAATATGTAAGGGGTACTATTTTTCTTCTGTCTTGATCATAGGTTAAGTGAAAGAGAGCATGTGCCTTTAAGACTGTGTGCCCTTCATTTAAAAGATTTTAAAGAAATGGTGATGCATAGTACAGACTTCTCTTCGTATTTACCTGTAAATTATCACAGTAGCGTCACTCGGGTTGGTGTCACCCAGTGCGGTAACTCATGGTGTCACCCCCATGGACCTTCTTCCTGCACAAAAGTTCAAAACTTTTATAGACAGTCATGTGCGGTAACTCATGGTGTCATCATCATGGACCTCCTCCCTGCACAAAAATTTAAATATTTTATAGACAGTCATTTTTGTGTCACCCCTTTTGATGGTGTCACCCGGTGCGGTCCGCATGCCCCCACCCCCCTAGTGACGCCACTGAATTATCAACATTTCCATTCATCTCTCTGTCTCTGTCTCTGTCTCTCTCTCTCTCTCTCTCTCTCTCTCGTCGAAGTACGCCGGAGCGTGTATATATCCATGCTTTCGCGGTGCAAATCATGATGAAATCTAGAGGGAATATTATGGTTTTCTGCTTTGAAGTCAGTTTCTCAATAAAAGGAAGCTAAAAAACAAAACAAAAAAAAAAAACAACGTAACACCCTTTCAAAAATACATATGATATCATTAATGTATGGTTAACATTCAAACATCAGAGTTAAACGCTAGTATTGGATATAAGTTGAGCATGTATCAACAGGGGCGCCGGCAGAATTATTTTGAGGGAAAGGGGCAAACATGTAGTGGTCAGCTATTAAGTTTTACGGATGCAGGCCAGAACATGTTTACAGATTGGTGGGGTGGAAGGGCAAGTGCCCCTCACCCCATTTGCCCCTATGTGCAGGCGCCCCTGTGTATCAAGCTAAATAGGTTGCAGTTTCATCATCAAACGAAAAACCAAACAAGAGTGTATAATACGAAACATATTAATTATACTTTCTAATTAAATAAACCTCAGTATATTAAATTAAATGTTCTTTATTTTTGAGAAAATAAAATCATACGCTGATACAGGCAAAACGAATCTCGTCAATAACCGAGCACTAGTTATGGCACGTCCATTACACAAAAACTACTTTTACTCGTCGTGGCCTTGCTTATTTACCATACTTAAAAATGCGTAAATTACAGTCAGTTGTTTCTTTGATCGGCTGTTTGTGGCCCATATTGCGAACGAGCATTGAAAGAACAACTATGATTACGGGTTCGCATTCCTAATCTATTGTTAGTGGAAAACTTACAAATGATATACAATATCCAAACCATTTTCACTTACGGAACAAGAACTCTACTGGAAACATCTGCAAGCGAGACCAGCAATATTTTTCGATTAGCCATGGTAGTGTAGACTGCAAAGGTTACCAGTAATTCCAATCAAGAAGTCTGTGCCTTAATGCGCTAGAGTGCGGGGAGGCAGTTCAACGTTCTGGATCTATTGAATTAAGTTGATAGTTTCATGCAAATTAAAGTTCTCTCGTCTTTCTATAGTTTCACATCTCCGCCCAAATTGGGATATAATGGCTGCAGACATCTACCACGGGATTAGGACAATGGATCCCAGCAGAAATCTATTGCAAAACTGACGCTTAACCCCAAAAGATGTGAATCATTCAATAGCTAACACATTATTAGATCTTTCCAATGGTTTTTTATTTATTTTTTTATTAACAACCTTCTACTACAAAATAATAGCTTATCATCCAATAAAACGCCCGCACTACTGTCTTTCAAGCATAGGCAGTTGGCCAAACGGTGCGTATCTTTCAGTGTGTCAAAGTATGCGTAATTTTCAATGCGTCAGATAGCGCGTATATTTTAGTGCGTTAAAGAGCGTATACCTTTCAGCCCAGGTGCTTACACTTACTAAAAGGAAATCAGCATGGGGAAAGGTGGTAGCATTAGCACTCCAGATAGAGCTGAAGGTTTAATACGTCCATTAAAGACAAGTAAAAATGCCTCTCTTGTTTCTGTTGTAAACGTATGTTTGAATTTGTTTGAATGCAAATGTTAAAACTTATATATCATATTCTTCAACAGCTTGCCGTATTGTATGTTATTTTCTCAAAACGTATTATTGTTGTTGTGCCCATAACGCCATTTTTCAGCACACGATTCATGGCGACCAGTATAACTGGCGGAGGAAGAACCCGGGCAACTAAAGGATAGAAATGGCAATGTTGTGAGCAATATGGCTATTCAGAATTTTTACATTATGATTACCTTGTGAATTGGTTTTTGAATTTCAAGATGTAACAGGTTTTAAGTTGTTACCTTGTAATCTAGTTAATTCAAATTTACATAACTTACACTTTGACAATTTCTGTGGGGTTTTTTTTCTCTCCTAAAATGCTGCCAAAAACACTGAAAAAACAAGGAATAGTTAAATACTAATTTTCTATCCGAATATTAGATAGAAGGTGACTTCTTTGTCTAAGAGAGATGTTGCTTTTTACTTTTTCTCTTTGAGGAAGCGCACACGACACTCTGAAAAATACATGGTACTACCTCACGGGCTGATGATCTAGGTCAGACTGGCTCGGTGCACGTGCTCTAAGAAAACTCTAGACCCTCGGACGGAGGTATTCCCATTGCGGAAAGGAAAAGCTTGATAATACACGAGTCACAATGTTCCCGTTTTACATAACATAAGTAACATATGCATTCCAGATTAACATTATGTTATAGCTGAAAAACTATTCTATTTTGGCAAAACTACTGAAAAAAAAATTTAAAAAAATCAGGTACATATTTAGGTCATTTTAACTATCGTGCAATCACTTTTCATAAGAACGTGTAAATAGTATAGTTTGGCATGGAATAGTGCTTCCTTTAACATTAAATTCGATATTTATGATAAAGTTGAATAGAGAATCAAAACGCCTGATCAAAGATAAGAGTCATGACTAGCACAAATATTCAGAGATAAATAGACAAAATTTTTAAAAAAGTCTATGCCTTTAGTCTATCGGCAACTTTTTAAATATTTAAATTCATCTGAGTTGTATTGGTCAGTTATCTTAGCCGGGCATTATACATTTTTGTTTTTGTGTCTATTTTACAATGATATGTTTGTAAAAGAGGTCACCATCCTCTTAAGATAAATAAAATTGTTTAGTTAAGTAAATTACTTTCATTCGATTCCAAAATCTTCTCAAAAATAAGGAATCCTGTTCTATATGTTCTAGCACTTAAATTCAACTTCTTGAAAGAGAATAAGCTTTATTGTAAACCTTAAGCTGAAATATTGGGGGACCAAATATCATTCTTTATTATCTCTCTCTCTCTCTCTCTCTCTCTCTCTCTCTCTCTCTCTCTCTCTTTTCTTGTTTGTCACAAGTACAACAGCTATGTATGTAAATTTGATTATAGAATATACGGACATTATTTAAAAGTTCCAAATACTAGTGCGCAGTACAACAAAGTTCTCTGCTAGGGAACAGTACATCAATGCATCCACTCGAAGTATTCCCAATGCAACTGTACGAACTTTCTCAATCTGATTATCCAATTATTATATGTTTGATATTCACTTTGTGTATGTTGTTCATACACTGTAAAACTGCACTTCCAACGGCATGGCATCTTTCAATCGCTTGCCTCCCTGCATATTTTTGATAACGGGATTCAGCCAAAATTCACTTAGAACTACAAAATGGCTGTATGGAGGATGTGGCAATGTTTAGATGCTATGCTTCTCCATGAAGTCCGGCACGACAGCAGATTTATGTACCGGTGCGTTGTCATGGAGTAGATGCATGCCTCGCATGGTTCGGTAGTGTTCCACAGTAGCCACTTCCCAGTCAACAATGGTCGGCATGGTCTTCCAGATCGTGAGTCATCTTCATGGATTCGAGACCATTTATAAAAGGATGCAGCCACCTAAAAATTGTACGATATGATAGAGAATTGCATCCGAAAACTTTATCCTGTTCGGTTTTGATATCAGTCTGAGAGTACCCTAAGAATGCCCGGATTTCACACTATGTTCCGTGCTCAGCAGAAGACTTGTTTTCCGTCTCCGACATTATAAGCTCACTGTTATTTTCCTAAATGACGTCACACATACATACCCTCTTTCGTGCAGCCGGAAATCATTTAATTAAACGTTATTTTGTTCATCCATAGGTGTTAAATTTATTAACAGGTTAAAAAAATTATGTAGCGTCTGTTTTAGGAACACTTTTAGAAAGGTATGAAAGTCATTACAAACTTGTTACCGCTAAAATGGGATATTATTGCTGGAGTTTACAAAAATAAGCGTGGCATGAGCATAAAACTGATTAGGTTTCTTAATGCACTACTCCCTGTATTTGAAACGCCACTGCCACCATAAGCTGATATCAGACATTATCTTGCAGGAACGCATGTTCAGGTTTTACTTCATTTTGCAAGGATATCGTAAAATGTAGCAGAAAATACATACATGTTAAGCCTTTGAACAGAAATTAAAGTACTGTTATTGTTCACTTTTAATGTCTCTTACAAACTTTAACAAAAAAAAAAGTCTGAAACGATTGCTCAAAACGAGACTCACCACAGGGTCAAACGATCTGTTCAATGACGTTTTTTACCTACTTAAGTGTTTAGCAGTTTGTTTCCAGGTTTTTGTCTCTTGTGCAACTAACGTGGTACCGGTACAAACAAGAGATATTTTGCCATATATTGTTGTATTTTATGGTATAAACAGCTCGTGAATTTCTAGTACATTTTCCCCATCTTGGACGTCAAGTACTTCTTGGGTGAGGTTAAGCACTCATAGGACCCAGTGTTTACTCTTACGTAATCTAACACATGAAATAGCTAGCTGACAATATCGATGATTTGATAGACGAACTTTCAAATTTAACATCAGAAGACATTAAAATGATTCTTTTTATCAGACCTTGTTAAACAGTAAATACGAATCAACCAGAATCGGGGGTTAAGTCACTCACAAACATAACAAAGAAGTCCTCAGTCTGTTATGTTTGTAAGAAAGAAGTTCATTTCAGCGAGTTCGTTGAAAGACAGGAAAGAAATATACCAAGATGGAAAGGAAAAGAGATTTCAATATTCAAAAACAAATAAAACTACTTACTTGGATGAAGCAATATGTATATGTACCAGATATAGAGATGCTTTTCACTAGATCCAAGGAAATATTTCACGAGTCAACTGGACATTGTCACGAATGACAGCGCAAAATGTTTCCACTTCACAAGTGAAGCATTTCCTTATATCTACTTTTAAAAAAGTGCATTTTCTTATTATATCTTTTAAGACAAAATTAGTCGATTTGCTTGGAATTCGATTCTGTTCCAATGCGACTAATAGTTGCATTGCATCGATAAGAAGAATTGTCCAAAATATTTCAATTGTTTTAACAAATGTAGCTCATACATATAATGCTTCAAATTGTGTATTTTGTCAAATTAATAGATATTTTGATACAAAAAATAACGAGATTTTAATTTTCTTTACCACATTGATTGTAGATAATGATATAGAAAACATTGGGGGTGGGGTTACTGTAGAAATGTCACAAATACACATAGGACAAAAAGTCACGATTCATATTTGTATTGTTATGACAATAGGTCACTGAACAAATGTCACGCTTGAACTCTTTTAATGCTAAAAACTGGTAACATTAATAATGATGGACGAATTACACAGAATTTGAATCAGTTGTGTTAGAAAAGGTGACTTTGACAATATTTTTGCACTTAATAGTTTGGTTTGCGTCTTAGAGGTATGCTGTACAGGAAGGGGTGATGTTGATAAGAATGTACCAATTGGCGGCATGGTTTGTTTCGTTAATTGCTGTGTAAACACGGTTACAGGATATGTATGCTAGAAGCAAATTTCTGGTCTCTTTTATCAAATTATATTTAACAAATGACAAGAAAGGACACAATCAAAATGTTTCGTATATTACATCAGTAAATGTAAATTTACCATTTTAGCCACTAAATAATAAACGAATTAAATATTACAAATTGTTGAATAAAGGAAGAAGGAAAGGGAGTGTGAAAATCAAGTGCCCTCATTCATGTAATAATGAAGACTTCCAAATTACAAAAGTCAGATTTTACTTATTGACCTACGTCTCTTTCATCTTTTTCATAACTCCAACAAAAATAATTGTGACATTTTGTCCTGGCACTTTTATCCTACACCTCTCTAATAGCTGTGAAAATCAGAATTGTGACTTTTTGTCTATGACATTATGTCCGTGACTTTATGTCTGTGACTTTGTAGTGTAAAAACATCCGACAAACTTTAAAGGAAAGGTTTAATGATGTGAATTAACTTCTTAAAGATCAGCTTTTCGATTTTGTTTATTTTTGCATTTAAATATGAATTGTGTGGCCTTGGCAAGAAGAGCAGTCTGTTTTGGTATCGGACGTAGCACTCATGTTTCGATTGTCACTTAATTTAAGCCTGCAATCAAAACTCATCTATTCCCGATTTCTCTATCGTTTTCAAACATTAATATGATTTTGATGAATCTCAGACTTTCTCCTTAAAAACAATTTTATTATTATTATATTTTATCAAAACATTTACCAAAAATCTTGCACTGTTTGTAAAGGAGTATATGTAATAGTTGACAATACTGGATTGGTAGCTCTGAATATAGAATAAAATGTGTCATGTAAGTTCAGTCATTAACAATTTGCATGGATCGGAACTAGATTTTAGCATGAACAAAACTGGGTATATGAGAAATCTTGCCAGTAGCTTTTCTTGGGTCGGTGGTTCTTACAGGGATTTTCCCGTGCTCTTCCTTCACCAGCTAGACATGGCGTTCAACCCCAAAAGAAGAGAGAGAGAGAGAGAGAGAGAGAGAGAGAGAGAGAGAGAGAGAGAGAGAGATGATGATGATTATGATGATGTTATGTGGTCATGTCAGTTTCAACGATGCATATCAGTTAACTTATGTTAACAATCAGATCCCACAGTCATAACGGTATAAAAACCCGCTATTTGTGCCACCTTAAGCAGTGTTCATGAAGTTATTCATGGCGGGAAAAGGTATATTGTAGTGTCGGTTTTCATTTGATCTTGGTCTCTATGAATGACATTGAAAAATAGGGCAAACAGCAGATGGTTTTGAATTGATGAACACAATAGCTTGCTGGGCGGACACAACGACGTACCGCGGAAAGTATCGTCTGAATATATATCATCGGAGATTTTGATTATATGTTGCCAAACGATTATAGCAATCAAGCTGAGAAGAATACGTGTGCAAGAAACGAGTGACGGCATAAGTCTGAAAAATAAAGTTCATCGCATTCAATTCAACGACGTCTGGTAAGACATGTAAAGCTCCTGCCAGTTCACTTCTAAATAGTTGAAAAATGTCTGTTTTGCTCTCTCTCTCTCTCTCTCTCTCTCTCTTTCTCTCTCTGCTGGATATTTTTATTTTGTAAAGTAGTTTATTTCATGGCCAGTGATCTTTATTCAACATGTTTACAAAAAGAAGGTGGTTTATGAGAGAGAGAGAGAGAGAGAGAGAGAGAGAGAGAGAGAGAGAGAGAGAGAGAGAGAGAGAGAGAGAGAGAGAGAGATGCTGGATATTTTATAAGGTAGTTTATTTTATGACGAACATGTTTACAAAAAATAAGGCGGTTTATGGTCCATTGCCCATACTCTGACATGACTCTTCATGCGCATGATTTACAGAAGGACATTATCTCCTTACGCATAAACCAAATGATTTGTGTAAAATTCTAACTCGCATTTACTGTAATTTTATACGATTAATAGTGTATATGTGTTTCGGTGTTTTGAAGTATATAAGTAGTGTACATACATGGCCACGTACAAGCGTATCTTTTTGTTTCTTTGATTACCCTAGGCCATCCACCCTTCTATACTCCTAATGGTGACTATCCACCTATCCCGTTTTTATATTTTCCAAACACTAATACTCCATTAGCCAAACGAGAAAAGAATGTATGGGTTGTTTTTTAAAGAAAAGCCGACCGACCATCAAAATTAAAACAAAAGCATAACCGACAAATCTTAAAAACAAAATTGAAAAAATATTTCGACCACCAGCCGTCACACACACACACACACACACACACACACACACACACACACATATATATATATATAGAGAGAGAGAGAGAGAGAGAGAGGGAGAGAGAGAGAGAACCATTCATCCAAATTTACAAACCCTCGATCCTAAATTAAAACAACACTCACCAACAACACTCACCAACAACACTCAAATTTTAAGAAAAGCAGACTACAAGAGAGAGAGAGAGAGAGAGAGAGAGAGAGAGAGAGAGAGAGAACCATTCATCCAAATTTACAAACCCTCGATCCTAAACTAAAACAACACTCACCAACAACACTCACCAACAACACTCAAATTTTAAGAAAAGCAGACTACAAGCCTCAGATTACAATACAAAAATCTTGAAAACAAAAGAATGTCATCACTTGCCATCAAATTTTAAAAAACAATCCTAAGTCACCAACTCTCGAAAGTTTAAATAAAAATACTCTAGATCTCCAACCCTCAGGATTTAAAGAAAAGTTGTTGTTGTTGTTGTTGTTGGGTTTAACGCCATTTTTCAGCACAAGATAGGCTATACATGGCGGCCAGTATAATTGGTGGAGGAAGAACCCTGGAGAACCCCTGGAAGAACCACCGACCCACGAGAAGCTACTGGCAGGCTTTCTCACGTACCCACGTTAGCCGAGCCTGAGACTCGAACTCACGCGGACAGAGGTGAGATGACAGTGATCCATAACGATGAGCGCTTTAGACCACTCGGCCACTCGGGGCCCCCTTTAAAGAAAAGCTAAGAAAAACCAAAAACCTCGTATTTAAAGAAATCATGGTCCACCAACCCTCAGATTAAAACAAAATTACTGAATTGACAACCCTCAGACGTCTGAGTGAACAACTATACCTCAAAGCCCACTCGCAAAATAAATACAAAAATTTGACCACCTACCCTCAAGATTAAAACATAGTTTATTCAACACGGCAATTAAAAAAATGACATACAACATACACAAGCAACACTCAAAATTAGAAACAGGAAAAGAGAAACACTAGACCACCAATTCTCAAATTTAAATGAGAAGCCTAGGCAATGACGATCAAATTTAAAAATATTAATTACTTGATTTATGACTTAACTGTGTAGGTAATACTTGGTCACATCTACGTGTACACGTAGGTCAGTTGCATGTATGACAGGAAATTGGCGCCATAGACATGAGTTCCAATTACTAGTAATGCGATCTTCCAAAGGAAATATTTGCATCACTGTAAACAGAGCCCCACTGCTTATAGTCAAATGCGTAATTGAATCGATCGAAACCACTCTAACGTAAGAAAGAAAGAAAACAAAAACTGGATCCAGTCCATGAGGACTGCATACTCGGTCTATTAATAATGGAGTTAATAGCTCTGGACAGATATTTACATACAGTTCGCGTCCTCGTGTATTGCGAGACTAAAGTGAGTAGTTGGGATATCGCTAAAATGATGATCAAGAGTCAATAGTCAAGGTTATAAAATTGATATATTTAAATAAATGGGATAAATACATGAAATGACAATAATTTGTAGACTTTTGGGGTATCTACAATCAATATTTGGGCATCGACCATTAATATTAGCTGTTTTGGCATATAAACTAATATTTAGGCATTATTGGATACTTTAGGACAGAGTAAATCTTGCAACTCTCTACATCAAACGTTTGATGCACTTTAAATGATCATAACTGATGGGTTGCACACGGTTTTGCTGCTCTTTTACACTACTGTATATAATAGTGCTATTATTTTATCCGGTGTCTACACAAATTTCTATGCATTAAAACCTGCCCAAAAAACTGAATTCTTGAATTCTCGTTCCGGTAAAATGCAAACGTGAAGTACAGTATGTTACCAATGTTCTGCGGGACGTTCAGAAAATGTGAGTACTACAAGAAAGGATACAGAAACAAACAGGCATTGAAAACACTCGAAACACTTTGCTCTCTAATAAATTAAAGCATTTCAAAAATAAAAAATAAACCACACTGATGTACATGTGCAATCTTTCCCATGTACCTCCTTATATTGGTCGTCATGATTTTCGTAAATTGTTTAAAATTTGAGGCTTTGTAGTTTATGTTGTACCATTTTGGGGTTTTGAGGGTTGGTGGTCTCTGTTTTGTTTTTTATTTCATATTGTTAGGGTTGGTAGTCTGTTGTATTTTTATTTGAGGGTTAGTGATCAGGTGTATTTATCTCATTTTAAATTTGAGGGTTGGTAGTTATGGATTCTTCTTTAATTTGATTGTTGGTGGTCTAGTGCTTTTTTCATTTAAAAAATTTGAGAGCTGGTGGCCTAACTTTTGTTAAATTTGAGGATTAGTGGTTTAGTGTGTTTTGTTTTCAGCTTTTGAGGGTTGTTGGTCTCGTGTTCTTTTTTAAATGTTTGGGTTGGTGGTCTTTTTTTCCCTTAAATATGGAGTGTTGTTGGTCTAAGCGTTTAAAAATAAAATTTAGGGATGGTGATTGAGGTTTTTATTTTTAATTTTAAGGGTTGGTGGTCTCTGTTTTTTATTTGTTTTGCGAGTTATTGGCGTATGTGTGTTTTTACAAAACAAAATATTTTATATCGTGTGATGGGTAAGTGTTGGTGTTTGAATAAAATAAAAGGGATAGGCATGTGGAGGCCTAAGACTCTTAAAAAATGGAATATAGGAGACTCCGGTGGTCCAGGATTTACAAAAATGAAATAATGTAAAAGATACCTGGATGACCTTTCTACAATACCAATGTCCACCTTGGATGGCGTGATGTTGTTTACTTGAACTTAACATCGAACTTGAAATTTATGAATGACAATAGTACTACATATTATACACACACTCATCCTTATAGTACAACTCATTCGTAAGACATCGGAAATATGAAAAATGTCATTAACTAAATGACTCTTATAAAACTATAGTATAAAAATAATATATATGATCTAGATATACATAACAATATATAATATAACAATATATTAAAATAAGTATATAATATAACAAAGAACGAGTCGACAATGGATCACAGTTACAAGAAGACTGAATGGGTTAAACATATTTTGATTTCTAATTAAAAAATAATATTTATTTTATCAGGAGTCTATAGATAACCTCCAAGCTACAAAAGTTAGAATCGTCCAAACCCTAAACAATTTGTATATTCAAGAATGAATAAACAAGTCGCTACTTCAGACTAAGGTAAGAATTATTTCGTTTTTAAACAGGACCAGAATTTTGAAAATTTCTTGGTTTCTCAAAACCGAAACACAGGTTTAGCTTTACTCAAATTTTGAAAGAGTATTCACACTCCTATCAGAGTTAAGGCGTTGCGAAAATATACCACATCGTGACAGAAAGTGTAATATACCACATCGTGATAGAAAGTGTAATATACGACATAACGACTGAAAGTGTCATATACCATATCGTTAAAGAAAGTGTAAAACACCACGTCATGACAGAAAGTATATTATCACGTAGTCGGTACACTTTGCCTATAGTGTGTGCAATTTAATATTTTTGATATTATAACATATGAACATATCACTTTATGTAATTCTGAGTGGTCCAAACAATCCCATGAAATTATTGTGCAGTATTCTCTTTACTGATGAGCAGCGATCGTGGGAAAATTTTTTTTAATCCCGCCTTGCGGAATTTTTTGTTTTCATTGAACATTTTTGGCCGCCGACTGGCGAAAGGGAATTGGGAAAAAATGGTATCGTTTGTTTCAATATTGCCAATTTACCCCCACAGGGGTTTGTTATGTCATGTATAACATATCATAACATGCAAAATGGCAAAACCCCCAAGACAGAAACAATAACAACAACAAGTAAAACTACTTGTATTGCTTAGATGATAACGAGGGTGGGGGTGGGGATGCATAGGCGGTATATCTGTAGCATGGAATCCACCTTATATACAATTTTGGTTTAAATGTGAACTTACTGAAGTAAATAAACTCACATTTGTTCCCAGAAGAATGTAGACATAAACAGGTCTCCCGAACTGACAAAACTTTATCCAACCGCAGCATATTTACGCGGTAAATATGTGATGCAAATCCGACTCAAAGAGAGATTTGTTTACGTCTTCTGTACATCTAATGTTCCAAATCAAATATTGTAAATATCCAGTCACAAATACATTACAGCAAATATGTGTATTTCTGCACCCAGTAATCTTCTTTTCGCAAAAATATTGCAACAATGTAATGTTTAGTTGTGATGTGTTGTAGGCCAACTCAAACCGGTACTGTGTATATTATTAAACAATGTGATATCACGCGCATTGGACATTTTGTGTTGACAAATGTTTTGTCTTTTGTAAAATGTTCTGTTTATTTGGATGGACGCTTATTCGCTTATTCTTGATTTTATGTTATCAAAAATGTATAATATACTTTTACTATTTCAACTTCGTTTGGGACTATACTTTTACGCACAACAAATGAAAGGTACAGCGTATGTCAGAATAATGAAATTATTCGTTCTTCTTTCTATCTAAATAATTTCTACTGAAATGAAACCATGTGATAAAAAGAATATCAAATGGGTGATGATTTAATATTAAATTTATGAAACTCGTTAAATAATGTCCACTTTTTGCGAGCCATGGCGAGCAAAAGCTGGACATTATCCAACGAGTTTCATAAATTCAGTATTAAATCGTTACCCATTTGAGATTCTCTATATATACCACACCATGACAGAAAGTGTAAAATATTACATCCTGACAGAAAGAGTAATATACCATATCACGAAAGAAAGTGTGTAATACCACGTCTTGACAGAAGATGTAATTTTTGTGACAGAAACGATACAGGTTCATCACCTGCAATACCTCAAGCAATGATTGGTTGAAGTGTTTGAAGAAATCA
>JAECUM010040029.1:0-27482 GCA_016617855.1 Megalonaias nervosa | reverse complement strand
GTTTCTACCTGTCTGCATAACGTTCTATCTAGCTAGAGAAGGGAATCGAAGAAAATGACATGTTCGATAGATCTCCAGAAGTCTGTCATGAAATCATATTAACACTATACTGTTTGAAATTTGGTCATATAGATGACGAAGTAAGAAAGCTGAATGCCCTAGAGTGCTTATTTGAGAGATTATTATTGTGTTTATAATCTCCAAACATTGTAAACAAAGTCATAAATATATCAAATTTATAATAACAGCAATTTTAAACAAAAGTCTTTCATATCTTGTAGCATTAACATATTTGTAAACACGCATGGTGTACATTACCAATGTGGCACATTGAAAAGAACCTTTATTAGAGAGAATCCCTATGCATGGATACTAGTGCAATCAATGTTCGAAAGTAATCTTGTCCAGTCCAAAGGATTTCGAAAACAAATGTTAATCGAGAGAAGCTAGCCTGCGTATTAAGGAATCATTCCGCATGTGTTAGTTTTGGCAAACGCAGTGTAAACATTGCTCGAGTCCGGACAATGCCGGCAGTTGACCTCTGAGGTAAAACTGTCGTGAGCTAGAGGACTGGTTAATTAGTTAGATAATAGTTTTTGGTGATAATAAAATATATTCCTTCAACTTCTTATGATGTATGCTCTCCAGAAGAATGGTAAAACGTCTGAAGCGTCACGTAGAAATAATTAAGGAGGTAATGAAAATTATAACTAATACGGTGCAAATGTTTGAATTTTCCAAAGTGGACAGACAGGTAGAAAAAACTATGCTTGGAAGTCAATGTTTTATTATGGGTTTAGTATCGCATCCTTATCCGTGTACAGTATGGTACTTTGATCTTGCACCCGAGTTAGGTATGGGCAAAACATGACGAATGTATCGCCTTCCAAGTTGATAGAAAATTCAAATCCGAACTTTCGCCGTCTTCCAAAACTCTGGGAGCGAAAAAAAAGAAACTTGGAAAAAACTGTTATGACATGACCTTTCTTATATTAGAATATGAAAACTTGAAAATATTGCTTTGTTGATCAGAAAATAATTAAACATAGGCAGACTTGCATAGTACCTTAGTGATACTATATTTCTGGGGTGGTATGGGAATGGGTTGCGGTTGAGCGTGTGTAGATTATATTGTATTCTAGATAATGGGTAGGACTAGCATTTTGACAAACCTTAAGTGCAGGTTTTGAGGTATTCTACTTGCCTTGAACCAACGTGTCTACTGCTATAAGTGACTAGATCTTCTTCCTAGTCGACTGTTGGTATTTCACTGGCTAGGTACTGTGCAATGACGACATAAGGTGTACATGCTACACATCAATTTCAAGAAAAACACAACCCGGAAAGACCAAATTCACAAATCTATCAATATCTTTAATTGTTAAGCAATAATAGCTCAAACAGTCACAACATAGCCTTAAGTTCAAAAATTTGCCAGGAGGCAATTTACGAAACTGTCCCCTGCCACCTAAAGGACCTTGAAAATCTGAATCGTAACATTCACTCTCCCATGTTCCTGTTCGTTGACTCAGAAATCTTCATTCTGCTTTCAGTGATCACACATCCAGTCATATCTGTGGTTTTCTGACCTAACTACATGTCACAGTAATTTAGTGTAATCACGTTAGATCAAGTGCCCAATATGAGCGAGATATCTAACGGGTAATAAAATGTGACTGGTTTAGTCACTTCAAATGTACTATCTTTTCTATACTATTTTCATCAGAAAAGTACTGCTTAACACAGAATTAAATCAGAATTCTAAAAATACAAGCAAGCGACCTACTCTTGCTCCGGATGGATCAAGTCAAATGGGTCTTTTCACAGTTGCGCGATCTTCACAGACAACCCTTAGACCAATGACAACCATATGAAATACCTATAAGCTGTTAGAATAAATAATAACTCTTAAAACTTGATAATGTTCCCTTCGCTGTTTTTCCACTTGAATTCTAGCGCACTAATTTACTGTGAGAGAAAAAAAATTGTTGCCTTTGCAGCATATGCAATTCTTGCATAGCTTAGTCTTTAGAGTGTATTTATAGTTTACATCACACCCCATGCATGAAATTTTAAGTTTCACTTAAGATTTCCCATTTCTTGAAATAGACAACGCAAACAGAGATACATGGACCATTTCGTGGAATAGTCTGTCACTGTGGCCATTTCAGGAAATGAGCGAAACGACTGACCACTGAATGAAATGGGCTTTTCGCATTTGTGGTCCTAACATTTCTGCAATTTTCGTCGACATCTCCTATTCATATTTATAGTTGTGTTTCATTTTGAATGAAGTAAGTTTGAACCTTAAGGAACTAACACATTTAAACTTATCTTGAGTAGGATATAAACATTATAAATGAAAACAGTAGTGTACAACCACTTAGCACCTAAACATTAAGGGCGTTAAAATATTGTACGAAAGAGACTTTTGGCACCCATCCATATCTTCGTATGCACATGCAATCCAACTTCTCTGCCTACATACACGCGTGCACTCCTAAAAATGAAACGACCTAATGTTTCTACCTGTCTGCATAACGTTCTATCTAGCTAGAGAAGGGAATCGAAGAAAATGACATGTTCGATAGATCTCCAGAAGTCTGTCATGAAATCATATTAACACTATACTGTTTGAAATTTGGTCATATAGATGACGAAGTAAGAAAGCTGAATGCCCTAGAGTGCTTATTTGAGAGATTATTATTGTGTTTATAATTTCCAAACATTGTAAACAGTCATAAATATATCAAATTTATAATAACAGCAATTTTAAACAAAAGTCTTTCATATCTTGTAGCATTAACATATTTGTAAACACGCATGGTGTACATCACCAATGTGGCACATTGAAAAGAAACTTTATTAGAGAGAATTCCTATGCATGGATACTAGTGCAATCAATGTTCGAAAGTAATCTTGTCCAGTCCAAAGGATTTCGAAAACAAATGTTAATCGAGAGAAGCTAGCCTGCGTATTAAGGGATCATTCCGCATGTGTTAGTTTTGGCAAACGCAGTGTTAACCTTGCTCGAGTCCGGACAATGCCGGCAGTTGACCTCTGAGGTAAAACTGTCGTGAGCTAGAGGACTGGTTAATTAGTTAGATAATAGTTTTTGGTGATAATAAAATATATTCCTTCAACTTCTTATGATGTATGCTCTCCAGAAGAATGGTAAAACGTCTGAAGCGTCACGTAGAAATAATTAAGGAGGTAATGAAAATTATAATTAATATGGTGCAAATGTTTGAATTTTCCAAAGTGGACAGACAGGTAGAAAAAACTATGCTTGGAAGTCAATGTTTTATTATGGGTTTAGTATCGCATCCTTATCCGTGTACAGTATGGTACTTTGATCTTGCACCCGAGTTAGGTATGGGCAAAACATGACGAATGTATCGCCTTCCAAGTTGATAGAAAATTCAAATCCGAACTTTCGCCGTCTTCCAAAACTCTGGGAGCGAAAAAATAAGAAACTTGGAAAAAACTGTTATGACATGACCTTTCTTATATTAGAATATGAAAACTTGAAAATATTGCTTTGTTGATCAGAAAATAATTAAACATAGGCAGACTTGCATAGTACCTTAGTGATACTATATTTCTGGGGTGGTATGGGAATGGGTTGCGGTTGAGCGTGTGTAGATTATATTGTATTCTAGATAATGGGTAGGACTAGCATTTTGACAAACCTTAAGTGCAGGTTTTGAGGTATTCTACTTGCCTTGAACCAACGTGTCTACTGCTATAAGTGACTAGATCTTCTTCCTAGTCGACTATTGGTATTTCACTGGCTAGGTACTGTGCAATGACGACATAAGGTGTACATGCTACACATCAATTTCAAGAAAAACACAACCCGGAAAGACCAAATTCACAAATCTATCAATATCTTTAATTGTTAAGCAATAATAGCTCAAACAGTCACAACATAGCCTTAAGTTCAAAAATTTGCCAGGAGGCAATTTACGAAACTGTCCCCTGCCACCTAAAGGACCTTGAAAATCTGAATCGTAACATTCACTCTCCCATGTTCCTGTTCGTTGACTCAGAAATCTTCATTCTGCTTTCAGTGATCACACATCCAGTCATATCTGTGGTTTTCTGACCTAACTACATGTCACAGTAATTTAGTGTAATCACGTTAGATCATGTGCCCAATATGAGCGAGATATCTAACGCGTAATAAAATGTGACTGGTTTAGTCACTTCAAATGTGCTATCTTTTCTATACTATTTTCATCAGAAAAGTACTGCTTAACACAGAATTAAATCAGAATTCTAAAAATACAAGCAAGCGACCTACTCTTGCTCCGGATGGGTCAAGTCAAATGGGTCTTTTCACAGTTGCGCGATCTTCACAGACAACCCTTAGACCAATGACAACCATATGGAATACCTATAAGCTGTTAGAATAAAAAATAACTCTTAAAACTTGATAATGTTCCCTTCGCTGTTTTTCCACATGAATTCTAGCGCACTAATTTACAAAAAGGGAAAAAGAAAATGTTGTCTTTGCCGCTTATGCAATCTTTGCATAGCTTAGTCTTTAGAGTGTATTTATGGTTTACATCACGCCCCGTGCATGAAATTTTAAGTTTCACTTAAGATTTCTCGTTTCTTGAAACAGACAACGCAAAGAGAGATAAATTTGTTTTATTACATTTTATTGTAATGATTATTTTCATGGGATTCGAAATTCTTTTTCAGTAATTCTGTTTATCTAAGACGTAAAACGTCTTACATAAGCAATATTTTTAGTTCACCTTGGTCCGCGGTAGTGTAAGCGCTACGCGAAAACGATTGGCTATTACCAAGGTCATTTCGTCTAGTCTGAATAAACAATGTTTTATTTTTAAATTTATTTCAGAGTGATAGTAGATAGGGGTTCTTTCTACGTGACGAATTTCATTGTTCTTATTGCGTTGTTCGAGTGTTAAGAGACCACGTAATCGATCTCGCGAGAACGGGATGATAATTTGGGTGGATATAATACCCTTTATGAGCGCTCGTCAGTCAGTTGTATTTCTGAAACCTTGAAGGCCGGATAGGTATTTATTGTTGAAACCAGATTGTTTTTGAAGTCCATTTGTTTCTGGAATTTAATAATTTATTCTCTAGAAAACCAAACGAGTGTACTATTTATAAATTCTGGGAGAAAAAAATTCAGTGGAAATTTATTCTGGAATTATTCGGAAACATAAACTGTGATTCAGTTGAGGAATTGTTGCTATTTGTACAAGGACCACATCTGACGTCATCGCCTTCCATATTGGAACGTCGTCGAGATTCGAACCTGGATTCTAATAGAACTATTTAGTGATAGGATTTGTATTTTTCATTCTTAGGATTAAATTTTGGATTATATTCACAAACCGTAAGTCCTATTTTCCAATTTTTACATTGTTTTCTAGGAAAATAAATTATTTTGTTAAAATATACAAAGCTTGTTGTCTTCACTCTTTTCTCTTGCTATTATTGTACGAGCCTACACGTAACAATATAAACATTATAAATGAAAACAGTATTGTTCAACCACTTAGCAAGTAAACATTGAGGACGTTAAAATATTGTACGAAAGGAACTTTTTGGCACCCATCCATATCTTTGCATGTACATGCAATCCAACTTCTCTGCCTACATACACGCGTGCACTCCTAAAAATGAAACGACCTAATGTTTCTACCTGTCTGCATAACGTTCTTTCTAGCTAGAGAAGAGGACCGAAGAAAATGACATGTTCGATAGATCTCCAGAAGCCCTGTCATGAAATCATATTATCACTATATTGTTTTAAATTCGGTCATATAGATGACGAAGCAAGAAAGCTGAATGCCCTAGAGTGCTTATTTGAGAGATTATTATTGTGTTTATAATCTCCAAACATTGTAAACAGTCATAAATTTATCAAATGTATAATAAAAACAATTTTAAACAGAACTCTTTCATATTTTGCAGCATTGACATATTTGTAAACACGCATGGTGTACATTACCAATGTGGCACATTAAAAAGAAACTTTATTAGAGAGAATCCCTATGCATGGATACTAGTGCAATCAATGTTCGAAAGTAATCTTGTCCAGTCCAAAGGATTTCGAAAACAAATGTTAATCGAGAGAAGCTAGCCTGCGTATTAAGGAATCATTCCGCATGTGTTAGTTTTGGCAAACGCAGTGTAAACATTGCTCGAGTCCGGACAATGCCGGCAGTTGACCTCTGAGGTAAAACTGTCGTGAGCTAGAGGACTGGTTAATTAGTTAGATAATAGTTTTTGGTGATAATAAAATATATTCCTTCAACTTCTTATGATGTATGCTCTCCAGAAGAATGGTAAAACGTCTGAAGCGTCACGTAGAAATAATTAAGGAGGTAATGAAAATTATAACTAATACGGTGCAAATGTTTGAATTTTCCAAAGTGGACAGACAGGTAGAAAAAACTATGCTTGGAAGTCAATGTTTTATTATGGGTTTAGTATCGCATCCTTATCCGTGTACAGTATGGTACTTTGATCTTGCACCCGAGTTAGGTATGGGCAAAACATGACGAATGTATCGCCTTCCAAGTTGATAGAAAATTCAAATCCGAACTTCCGCCGTCTTCCAAAACTCTGGGAGGGAAAAAAAAAAAATAAGAAACAGGGAAGAAACTGCTATGACATGAAGTTTCTTATATTAGAAAATGAACACATGAAAACATTGCTTTGTTGATCAGAAATAATTAAACATAGGCAGACTTGCATAGTACCTTAGTGATACTATATTTCCGGGGTGGGATGGGAATGGGTTGCGGCTGAGCGTGTGTAGATTATATTGTGTTCTAGATAATGGGTAGGACTAGCATTTTGACAAACCTTTAAGTGCAGTTTTTGGGATATTCTACTTGCCTTGAACCAACGTGTCTACTGCTATAAGTGACTAGATCTTCTTCCTAGTCGACTATTGGTATTTCACTGGCTAGGTACTGTGCAGTGACTACATAAGGTGTACATGCTACACATCAATTTCAAGAAAAACACAACCCGGAATGACCAAATTCACAAATCTATCAATATCTTTAATTGCTAAACAATAATAGCTCAAACAGTCACAACATAGCCTTAAGTTCAAAAATTTGCCAGGAGGCAATTTACGAAACTGTCCCCTGCCACCTAAAGGACCTTGAAAATCTGAATCGTAACATTCACTCTCCCATGTTCCTGTTCGTTGACTCAGAAATCTTCATTCCGCTTTCAGTGATCACACACATCCAGTCATATCTGTGGTTTTCTGACCTAACTACATGTCACAGTAATTTAATATAGTCACGTTAGATCAAGTGCCCAATATGAGCGAGATATCTAACGCGTAATAAAATGTGACTGGTTTAGTCACTTCAAATGTACTATCTTTTCTATACTATTTTCATCAGAAAAGTACTGGTTAACACAGAATTAAATCAGAATTCTAAAAAGACAAGCAAGCGACCTACTCTTGCTCCGGATGGATCAAGTCAAATGGGTCTTTTCACAGTTGCGCGATCTTCACAGACAACCCTTAGACCAATGACAACCATATGGAATACCTATAAGCTGTTAGAATAAATAATAACTCTTAAAACTTGATAATGTTCCCTTCGCTGTTTTTCCATATGAATTCTAGCGCACTAATTGGCAAAGAGAGAGAAAAAAAATTGTTGCCATTGCATCTTATGTAATCCTTGCGTAGCTTAGTCTTTAGAGTGTATTTATGGTTTACATCACGCCCCGTGCATGAAATTTTAAGTTTCACTTAAGATTTCCCATTTCTTGAAACAGACAACGCAAACAGAGATAAATTGACCATTTCATGGAATAATCTGTCACTGTGGCCATTTCAGGAAATGAGCGAAACGACTGACCACTGAATGAAATGGGCTTTTCGCATTTGTGGTCCTAATATTTCGGAAGTTTTCGTCGACATCCTATATTCATATTTATAGTTGTGTTTCATTTTTGAATGAAGTAAGTTTGAACCTTAAGGAACTAACACATTTAAACTTATCTTGAGTAGGATATAAACATTATAAATGAAAACAGTAGTGTACAAATCACTTAGCACGTAAACATTAAGGGCGTTAATATATTGTACGAAAGGAACCTTTTGGCACCCATCCATATCTTCACATGCACGTGCAATACAACTTGTCAACCTACATACACGCGTGCACTCCTAAAAATGAAACGACCTAATGTTTCTACCTGTCTGCATAACGTTCTATCTAGCTAGAGAAGGGAATCGAAGAAAATGACATGTTCGATAGATCTCCAGAAGTCTGTCATGAAATCATATTAACACTATACTGTTTGAAATTTGGTCATATAGATGACGAAGTAAGAAAGCTGAATGCCCTAGAGTGCTTATTTGAGAGATTATTATTGTGTTTATAATTTCCAAACATTGTAAACAGTCATAAATATATCAAATTTATAATAACAGCAATTTTAAACAAAAGTCTTTCATATCTTGTAGCATTAACATATTTGTAAACACGCATGGTGTACATCACCAATGTGGCACATTGAAAAGAAACTTTATTAGAGAGAATTCCTATGCATGGATACTAGTGCAATCAATGTTCGAAAGTAATCTTGTCCAATCTATCTGTCATAGAGTTGTATTATCACTCGTAGAATATACCATGTTTCTCTCTTTAATACCCTCCAGTTAGTGACATTAGCTAAATGACATTTTACATGTGTCAGGGATTTTGGTTTTGTCAGAATATTGTGTATGGTAGGATTTCTATCCATAATACCAAAAAGGGTGTTCTGCATGACAAGTTGTATATTATGCATGGAACTATTTAAATGACTCAATACCACTGACAAAAATGCTTAATATTGTAAATGGCAATAATATTGGGCACACAAGGTATTGAGTCTTTTAGTATTTTACCTGGTAATATGTTGGACACTCAGGGTATTGTGTCCTTAATATTTTACCTGGTAATATGTTGGACACTCAAGGAATTCTCTCCTTAACATTATACAGGATAACAATGTTGGACACTAGAGGGATTTAGTCTTTACTATAATACATGGTAACAATATTGGACAGTCATGGGGTTCGGTTTATAATATTCTCCATGATAATAATGTTGGATACTCAGCGATTCGGTCTTTTATATTATACATGGTAATAATTTTCGACAGTCATGGGATTTGGTCTTTAATATTATAAGTGGTACTAATGTTGTACACTCAAGTAAATAAGGTGGAACACTCACGAAATTTAGTCTGTAATATTTTACATTGTAAAACACTGTAGAATACTGAATGAATTTAGTCATTAATATTACACATGGTAACAATGCTTGGTACCCAAGGGATTCGGTCTTTAAAATTATACACGATGATAATATTGGACACTCAAGGGATTCCGTCTTCAGTTGTAATTATTATGTATGCTAATAATGTTGTACAGTCAAGGGATTCCGTCTTCAATTGTAATTATTATGTATGCTAATAATGTTGTACAGTCAAGGGATTCCGTCTTCAGTTGTAATTATTATGTATGCTAATAATGTTGTACAGTCAAGCGATTCCGTCTTCAGTTGTAATTATTATGTATGCTAATAATGTTGTACAGTCAAGGGATTCCGTCTTCAGTTGTAATTATTATGTATGCTAATAATGTTGTACAGTCAAGGGATTCCGTCTTCAGTTGTAATTATTATGTATGCTAATAATGTTGTACAGTCAAGGGATTCTGTCGTTAATATTATGAAGGATTAGAATGTTGGGCCCTTAAGGCATTTTGGAAATCCAAGGGATTCCTTGTTTAGTTTTACTATTAGATACGTTAATAACGTTTACTCGGATACTAACGGAATTCAGTCTTTTATATTATACACGGGAATAATGTTGGATACTGTAACGGGGGCTTTAAAACAATAAAGCCCCTTTAATTGATTTGGCGGTCGTTAACTAGGGAATGACCTCCCACGGTGTTATTGCCCAGTGTGGACGGATAGATGGAGCGTTAACAGATAACTGAGCAAGGCTATTGAAAGAAATAAACAACTACGAGCCTCCTTTACCAATAAATAAAAGAAATTTAATCAATTAATACATAACCAGAATTTCACTTTCAATCCAACAGATTTACTAAAAATAAATTTAATCAATTAATACATAACCAAAATTCCACTTTCAATCCAACAGATTTACATTGATAGAATTTAGTCGCAGTGTTCAATTTACATCATGTTACGAGTGGTGAATTAGAGAGTACAATTTCCACGCTTGACAGCATCACCTGGCGTCTCTGCCCTCCTCTCTTGTATTTCCACGTCTAATGTGTACGCTTTGGTCCCCTTTCTGACCCTGATTCTTCCGACCTCTCTTAGATGCGGATTTCCCTCTGACTCATCGGGTTTTCCTTATTTCTCGGAAGGGTATAAAACTGTTCCCTTAAAGACAAGAGTATTACGAAAGCTATATAATGTTTCACCATTTATCTGTATCTATATCTATATATATATATATATATATATATATATATATATATATATATATATATATATATATATATAAACTCTCTTTGTTCGTATTCAGATTAGCGATTCACACTGCATAAATTCTGACATAATGTGATCTTAACAAATAACTGTCCTTACAGATTTCTGTATTTCGGTAAGGTACACCGTTATATTTAGTACAAATGACCTTAGCTCGACAGTTCATTGCCCTCGCCGCACGGCAATTGATTAGAAATTACCACGTGCTCTATACAGACAAATGCGGCCGTATATACCAGTATACATAACTACGTCTTATTTACATTTGACGAGTCAATTCTGTTCAATAAAATAAATGCTCATTTACTTATGGCATAATATTCACTAAGTCTAGCTACAGTAACCAATAACCTGCAAGATCATTTAAGCATTGCGAAATCATATATAAATATACAATTGTCATTAACTCACGATAACAGCATCATCCTACACAGGAAATCAATTCATTAATGTAATCATAAGAAATATGACACATCTGCATATTAGGGTTAATTCATAAATCCCTATGAAATACTGCATATTTGAACATTCTTTTGGATTACATCATAAATCCCTATGAAATACTACACATTGAATATTTGATTACATGCAATCCGTCAATTCTGTCAATGAACTAATAACTGTTAAATTAAAGAATTAAATTGAATAACACTGTAACATATCAACAAAGTCCTACGAAATGAATACACGATACATGCGTGAATCATAAGTATATCAACACATTTGCATAAAATCAAACAATTGAAGTAGAATATTATATGGAAACTAAAATTGCGTATCTTAGTGCTGTTTCTTTTCCACACAAACCGTGTGTCCTAGCACTGTAGCCTGTCTTCCTTTCAAGACATGTATCTGGCCTTTCTACGAGGGAAAACACTATTCTCAAGTTTCCCAAGGAGTCGGACCTTTTGTTTTCTCACAAGGCAAAATCGGACTGAAGAAATTTGTCTAACGTTGCTCCTATAAATTCTCAGTCTCAGAAAGTGTACACCTAAATGTTTTCTGACCAATCGGAAACAACTGTTCCTAAACCTTCCCCCAAAATAATCATGTCTTTCATCAGATTTTAACAGCCTAAAATATGTTGCAACTAGCTTTCCTTTGAAGATCAATTATTTGACATAAGTCTCCTCCAACCGATACGGTCGGTAATTCTAATGTACTCTCTGTCACTATACCGTTACGATGACTCGGTCAGTTCCACTGAAGCTTAAACGTAGACCCTTTTATGTTTCAGAGATGAAATAAGAGAAATATCAGTGAATTTCTCAAGTCCTTTCTGGCCTGACTATGATAACTTCAATGCATAATTTATTCAACCTTAAGTTTCAATAAGTCTTCAAAATTCGCCACCTTAAAGCTTGTATATCGCCATCTCCATTTTGGTAAACTCAGTTTTATTTGGGTCCATTTATTTTTACGCTAGAGTCAGTTGAATTAACTTTGGATTATTATAATTTTGGTTAAGTTTCCTGATTTCCGTTTGGGTCTCGTTATTGTATTTTGGTACACATTTAGGTCAGATTCTTCATGTGTGTCTCCTTTCGGTTCATCTTGGGTCTCCGTCTGGGTGAGTCATCCGGTCCTTTGCAGATACAGGTCTTCCAAAGCATGGCTTTCAACTTCTGCCATCAAGATCTTAGCAAAATTCTTTTTTGACACTCTGCTTTGTTTCGCAACAAGGGAAAACAGAAATAGGGAGAAGAAGGCTGTCGACCCATCTGTCTTGCACATCATCCCATCAACAAACATTCTTTAAAAGAAACCGAAGTCTTATTTAAAGGTTTGATACATTTTTTGAGTCCAACAAATGGCGATTTTTTAAACCAAAATTATAACTTTACGTGCTTTCGAAGTTTTACAAATGCTCTGAAGGAATTTGAAACCATGTATTATCAATAAAGATTCTGAATCGTGGTGCTTCAGCTGAACAAGTCAAAGCGAAGTCGTACACGTAATTTCGAATTTTTTTTGAGAGTTATCATTCTTGTACTAAATTACTGCATTTTACATAACATAGTTTAACCACAAGAAACCATGACACATTCCCTCCAATGATTTTCACTTTCGTTAAAGTCGGTTTTCTGTTGGCGACCGCATATTTATAAAGTGATGTAAAATGTCTTGTACATACAAATTCTCTATACTATGTACCTAATGTTGTTTTATGAAAAAGTATCATACGGATGTAAATTTTGCTACATGCCACAGTTTTTGCAGAAAATGAAACAAGACATTATATTTGTAGTTAAATTCTACTACTTTCAAAATTCTTTTAGTATGTATGTGCTTATAAATAGTTATTTTCATGAGAAACATTTGCATGAAGATATATGTAAATATGTCTTTTTCTTTTCTGATATTTCTTTTTTGTAGGAGATTAGTTGCATTTAACTAATTGTGTTACCCTCTTTAAAGAAAGACATTCTTCTTCTTCTGCGTCTTCTTCTTCTTCTTTTATTACTATTATTATTATTATTATTATTATTATTTTGTTTCAAGTGAGTGCTTGCTATGATGACGTAGTACATGTGAAAAATCATTTGTCCAGTATCGCCAGTCTTCAAAATACTGAAAAATGCACGAATATATTTCCTAGAAATATGAAGAAGGAAGCCAACTCAATCATTAACCAGTAGCTTAATATGAAAATCGTGATTTATTTCTGGACAGCACTGAATAATATAAAGGAACATTTGTACGATGACATCGTTCTTGGATATAACACCATGTATTATGAACTGTTTACAAAACTAGCACTGACCCCTCCTGTGATGGGTCAATATATCGCAATGGGGGGTTTTCTCCCATTGATAAGACAGATTTCAAAGGGAGAAAAATATAAGTGCTGTACTCAAGAATTAAGTACATTTTACTTACCTTTTACTTTGTTTATATCTTGCTATTTTCCTTTTGAATTATTCACTTGTCATTCTTCCAGAATCGCGATTTTTTGTCTGTATTTTGTATACAATATTTACACGTTTGTGTGCATTTAAATGTCAGACACTAATGTATCCATGATATGGATGGTGGTATATTTTAGATCTAGTCTTGCATAAAGAAGCATAAATTTAAGAAAACATAAGATTTAGCCCTGCTCAGGTCGTAGAAGCAGCATTGTTCACATTGATTTGCTCGTGAAAAAGTATACACCTTGATGAAAGAGTGTATTCTAGAAACTACAATAGACATCAATGCGAGAAAAAAGTTTAACTGAGAGAACATATTGTCACAGAACACTAATATACAATATACAGTGGCATATGAATCAATATTGATTTAAACTCCACATACAAATGATATAGCTGATAAACCATCTTTATCTCTCAGTAAGTATTATTTACATAAAAGGTCTAAAAACAGCACGTATCAGCTAATACATATAATGACTTCTGTACTGAGAACTTGTTGATGTTCTGGTAAATAAAAGACAGTGTCTAATTATTTTATGTTCTCTGTTGTGTATCTATGTCATCATTATGTTTCGTTCGCAGCTTTCAACAATCGAGAGAATAATTTTGAATTTTAATCCAAAAAGCTATTTTAGAAGTAGACTAGAAGGCGCCCATGTTGTACATAGATTGGTGTATATCAATTTTCTAACAGTATTTTGTTTTGACGCTTAAAGCATTTAGATATTTCATATATTTTGTTCCGTTTAATTAACATGCTTGGTTTAAAAGATAGTAGTTTGGTTTTTTTATTGCAACGGAGTATATTTCCTTCAGTTCTCAAGGCATACTTTGTTTATATGAATATATACAAATATCTTTTCATTGGAATAAGCAGACATATTTATTTATTTGAAAAAGAGTGCCAATAACATAATTATAGTCACTTCAACCGCCCCTTGATATATGGAGTTTAGTTAGGTAAAAAAATGTACATTTTGAAAATTTTACGACTCCATGTGGGAAAATTCATTTTGAGCTAAACCAATGAAATAAAATATCATATCCTGTTGTGCAAGATACCCAATCAACTACCACTGAAGTCAAGAACTGGATGAGTGTGCGCTGTTAAATGTATGTTTTTATGCTTTATCATAGCAGATGTGAATTAACAGAAGATGCCATAAGAAGAATTCTACTGATGCGCGAAAAGTAACGAGACGTCCATAAGCATGTTGAGGAAATATCAAGGAAATTTCCACTTATTGTGTATGGTGTACTATACCATACCATACCATACCATATCATACCATATCATGTTATGTCTTACCATACCATTCCAGACCCTATACATATACACTCTACAGCTGTAATCAGTTGTGGTATTTTGCCATTATAATGCTCCGACATGTCTGGGTCTATGCAAAGTGTTAAGAGTAATCATTAGAACAAGCAACAAAGAGCCTGATCTGCCGGCGCATTATGCGACAACAAATCATCGTTTCTGCTATTCATAGTTGGACTTGACGTATAAGCGAGTACATACAGTGGGTTGGCATCAGCGTTCTATACCATACAAAGATATTTCCTAAGAGAAGGTGTTTATTAGTTTTAGTTTTCCGGGGGAAAGTCGAAGACACGGACAAGCATAAATGCAATCATACAAAAACAATTTGGTTTTGGAAAGAGAATAGTATCTCTCTTTTCTGGAGATAAGTGTGGCCTTAAAAACAGCCTTTTTGTCTAGTGAGTGGTCCGGGCTTTTAGCATCTCGCAGGAAGTTCACATCTCAAATAGCACAGGATCTCCCCTTTCTAAAGGAGGAGAAGTCATCCGTTTCCATCATGCACACCATCTCTACTCCTCCCTCATCTTATTGTTATTGCTGCTGCTGTTGCCGCTGTTGTTTCTGCTGTCATTGCTGCTGTCTTTGTCTCTTATACCAATCTTCTTTCTCTTTGATACTTTCTTCTCACATAACATCCTCTACTAAGTCCTGCGCACTATTTAAGAAGATGGTGTTCAATGCTTTTCTGGTTCAGATGCTGTTGGTCCCGGTGTATGTGAACCAAGGCTTCACTCTATCTGTCAGTCTTAAAAGACATTTTATTGACTAATCAACGATAGCTGGAGAAACTGACGAATGCATCGCTTTATACGAAAAAACAAAGACATGACGGAAAACATCCCTCGATCCTCAAAGACGATCGATGTAGAAAAATATAACAGAGAATAAATCAGTAAGATTAATAAAAAACACTACAACACCATTTCGTTTTCAAAAATCAACATGGTTAGGAACAGGAAGAAGCTTCGTTATCTTAAAAAAGGAAGACAAACACACAAACAATATTAAACATCAACGTGTGTCCAATGCTGACCACGTTGTGAAGTAAAACAAGAATTACAATGATCTAAGACGCTGTAATTTTGCTATCGATGCTCACTTCGTTCCTGAGCTAAAGAAAAGAGATGAACATAATGTTGCAAAACCATCCTTTTTATCATCATTTCTAGAGTAAGCACGATCAGAACAAGTCACAAAACGTTCTAAGGGATATTAAAGACTGCGTTGATGAAGAAAATGCACACAATTTTATCCACACAGGTTGGAATCCGATTCTTGTAGTGATCTCATTAGTGAGTGAATACATCATTTCTTTTCATAAAGGCAGCGGTGCCATCTTCCAGCTAAGGTAATCCGTATAAATCAAAATATTCCACACTTGATTGTTGTGAAAACAGATTGGTAAAACAAGAGGTTCAGGCACTTGACTGTCGCCTGTGTTGATCACATATTTCGAACATATTTAGGTTTGTAATGGAGACGTTCATCTTTAGCATGACACGATTCTAACTCTGACATCAGCACAAGAATTAATGTTATCCACGTTGAGAACTATAGCTTTCAGGTGCAAGCGACTGCTTTTCAGATCGACGTAATGTTCGGTATGTCCTGAATTGAATAGGGGCTCAGTTGGTCAAAGACGTCACACGATGAAATTCTAAAAAGTCGCTGAAAACGTGTTTTCGTCTTTAATTTGTACATCTCGATGAGCTGGTAGTAATCAGAGCAGATTGAGAGTGCATGGATGAGATCTGAAGATAGGTAGAAGCACGACATCACTTTTTACTAGTAAAGGAGAAAGGCCATTCTGCATCGCTTTCGCTAGTAGAGCGACAAAGCACTCGAACAGCATCGCGTTCGATGGAAGGTCGCACTGCATTTTTCAGGGTACGGTATCATAACATCACACTCGAGTTCATTATAAATAATTGTCTAATTTTTCCGCAGCAACGGTGTAAAATGTCTACATCAGATCGAGAATATTTCAACATTTCTTCTTGTAAGACAAACTGGTCTAACAACTTTACAATGCTCGTTTTTCTTACATGTTATTATTTGTATTGAAAAAGCGTGGAAAATACCCTGTGGCCATTTCGTCATTCCAGACATCTCGGGCATTTTACTTAAGGCATGGCGCAAAAACTCATGGAATCTTTAAACTGCAGTTGTTCCACTTTCATGTAGATGAGTTTGGCTCTGTTCATCGTGACTGTTATGCATTTTCTACCTCGTTATGAATAACGTTCTGAAGAAATTGTCCATCATTATCCCGAGTAATTGTGAGCCATGCCTGTATCATAACGGTTGATGACAGTCACCGTAACACTGAATGTCCTTTTCGATCCAAGTGTCGTCGGCAAAATAGGCAAGAGAGCGAGAGTACATAAAGATTTTCTCAGGTCCTGCTTGAGTCATACTACAGCTGGGACAGTGAAACAAATATAGGTTATTGTGTGCATTTCAAAGATGCAAAAATATAAAATCCACTTTCTTATTATTGTTCTTGTGTTAGGCTTCCTTGACGTCTTCCTCCAGTTCATGGTGTCAAAGGTTCTTGATGATAATACCCATTTGGGAAATATGGTCGTCGAAACAGGAGAGTTCCAGAGGGTATGCTTTGAACGTATTACGAGGGCCAACACATTTTGAAGTTTCTGCATTTCAGGAGTGCCACTTAACGTCTCTATCTGAAATGCCTTTTTGTTGCAAAAGGAGTTCTGCTTCTCTTTCTTGTTTGACAATGTCCGATTTTCCAATGTTCTCCCATTATCGTTTGCATTCTGCAATCAAATTCTTTTAGACATACGCTCGACCCACGACGATAGCACGGGCTAAGCACATCTGGTCTTGTGAGTTCTTAATTTGGACGATACTATGTTTAGTAGTGCAGCGTTCATCAACCAATCACAATCACACTTTGCTTGGTCCGCTACCTGTAGGAGGTGAAACCAGGCTCATGTGAAAAGTGTTTTTTTTAATCGTTAATGTTAAACTCGTCATTGGATTGTTTGACGTGTTAAATTTTGTCAGTGACTTTGCCCTGTGTTAATTCTGCCATTGTACTAACTAGTTGAAGACAAAATGTCGGTAGTAAAAGACTGTCCCAAACGATCATCCTCTTTATCATGACATTGTAATTTCAGTATCCCAAACAAGGAATCCCACAAAAGTGTTTCTTTCTCTGGTGGTCTTTCAGACTTGAACTCTTCACATTTCACCGTATACGTGTAAGCCGTGGTTCAGGGCGGTAAGAGCTGACGTAGTGATGAAAGGTTTAGAAATCTTGGCACGTAAAGCTCTTGGATTTTGTTGATACATTTGTCTCAGGTACTTCACCTTCGCCAAAATGTCTTGTTGCAGACATAGCTTTTGTGTTAACTGCCGTCACAATTCCAACTGTTCCAATTCTATTCTTCTTCTTCTCATTTTCTTTTTTCTCTTCTTACAGTTGTTGAAAAATACTTCTGCTCTTTTCTCTTAAAGCAAACAAATTCTACAAGTCTTCTTTCTGTTTCTTTCTGAAATCATCCACCAATTTTATCAATGAAGAAGAAATTGAAGGTAGTACTACCGTCACAGTATTGCTGTCACATGCAAACATTGTTGTGGAGACGACAAAGAAATCAGCCAAACCTAAATTGAGGTAATCGTCTACTGGAAGAAGTATATTGGTTACAGCTGCATTAGTTGCTGTGACCATGATAGTCATACCAGTTATGCCATCTATCGCAGCAGGCGCACCATAACAATATCGTCCTCTTTGTTTCAATCACAGGATTGGTACTCAAACTGTTCCGTAACGGTAATCAGTAGGAACGCTGGTGCGCATATCTATTAAAAGCTACAGTGCGCTCTTGTCGGATTGGAAGAGGAGTTAAGTTTAAATAAATTATTTATCTTGCTAAAAAAAATCCATTTTCCTTTATATATCGGCTGATCCATCGATGTCTGGATTAACATAGTTTATAAGAGGGAAGGATTTCGATTAAAAGCGCAATCTATTGTACAATGTAGATTTTTCTCTTTATAAATATTGTCCCGGATCGGTCAATACCTTGGATTTTTTTTTCTCTCTATGTAGGTAAATAATAATAATAATAATAATAATAATAATAATAATAGTAATAATAATAATAATACAACGCGGTCACGATGCGGAATGTGTATGTGTGCATATACATTTTATAGAACTACATTTTTATCTCTTGGTTTTCATTAAATTTATTAACGGGTTCAAAGAAGCATAAAGGTTATAAGAAAATATTTTGAACTTTACGCATACCCCTCTTACAAGCATACAAAGCCTATTTTGCAACTGCAATAACACCCTGAGGCAGAAGTTACTTCTTATATAAAACTTGTAGCTGCAGCGAAAAGTGCTTGAGTATAAAATTAAAATTAGAACGGGCTTTGTTCCTAAATGACGTTTTCTTTGCTATTTATTTCACAGAGAAAAACAAACATGCATTTCCATGTCTCGTATAGCTTTTAATGAACTCGGAATTCAGACGGTCGGTAATGTATTGTTCTAATAAATATATATCGCGAAAAGAAACATATGAATATAGATTATAAACACACTGGGTTTAATCATAAATGTGTGCATGTTGACGGAAAAATTCAAAACTTGTTTCTATAAAACATGGATATTTTTATTATTGTTATACTGCATCTGATGAGACGTCCGAAATATATCAAAATTTTGTGTTTACTCTCAGAACTTTTTACAGCTAGCATCAACGGCAATTATCGACTTTGCGATTTTATCCCTGAAAACCTACGTCCATTCTCGTAATATAATCAATGTCAATTATTCCTTTTCTGAGAAGCAGGTATTCAATAACGGTTTGTATTAAAACTCCTGCGGTGAAGTAAGTACTTTAGTTATAGCAGGCAATATATACCAACTAAAAGTATTTTATCGTCATTCCTGACATTGCGATTGGTTCACAAATATACAGTTGCTAGTGGTCAAATCCAGACATCAGCGGTGTACTTGGCACACTATAATATATTACTTTCAATGAATAGTTAAACGTCACTCGGTATGTTGAACCTGAATGTATCGATTTTTAAGAGCTTCGTTTCCATGATACGATTGTCTTTATTGGATGATAAACCATTATACGAATCTTTTAAATTTGCTTATGTTTAACAATTCGTAACTTAAATCCCTTAATCATGATATTTCTGTTCGGAAAGTATTTTTGGAGTCAACAGGAGGCTCCATCAGCATCGAAGAAAAGATCATCTTTTTAAGTAGATCATCAAACATTGAAGCACACTGTTTACGTAAGCAAGACAATAAACCGGACCAATCAGTCTTCAAACTGCCTACGTAAGCAAGACAATAAAATGAGCCAATTAGTCTTCAAACTGCCTACGTAAGCAAGACAATAAAATGAGCCAATTAGTCTTCAAACTGCCTACGTAAGCAAGACAATAAAATGAGCCAATCAGTCTTTAGATAGTTTAAGTCAGCAAGACAATAAGCCTGGCCAATGAGTCTGCATTTATTCAGACAGTGTAGAGAGATTGCAGACATCAAAATCAAGTTAGTACAATAGTATATAAATAAAGACATAAATTGCATCTCTCTTATCCTCCTAAATTATTACCTAAATATATTTCAATTACAGAAATGGCTAGTCTGTATCAGTTAGAATTCGCTCAGCAAACACATGTAGGTTACAAAGACTTTAAGGCAAAGTACCTTAGAGCGCGCTCAGCCCGACCAAACCAGTTACTGATTGTTTCTTTCTGACATACATGCTAAATCGTTGCCTATATGTATTTATTTAGCAAAAATGGAATACTCTATTATATTTACGATTTAATTTCAGCATAAATATTCACACATAAATATGTCCCCAACGAAGTTGCACATTCATAACTTTTTGGGATCATCTCTAAACCTTTCCATATTATACATATTTTTATTCAACGTCTCTGAATCTCATCTCTTATTCCTTTGCTTCAAAAGAAATTCTCAAAGATTAGATTCTTCCATTTGTAGATATGGACTGTTCCACGCAAGATTATAAGTAAAGCATGTTTTGACAACTCCATCTGATATAAATGAAATCTCTGAATGACAGACAGCAATGTTATTAATATAAATAAGTTGTGTAGTTTTTAAAATAGCATTCAAGATGCAGCATTAAAGACTTCAAATCATCTCTTAAAATGTTTAAATTTTAAATTTTAAATTAAATAAATTTTATATTAAATTGTAAGTTTCAAAACCTGTTGTCTTCGAGAATTCTAAAAATTCTAAAATTTAAAATGCGGAAAAATTTAAAACTATTTTCTTCAATTACAATTATTGAAGAAAAACATTCTTTACTTCGTTTTATCTAGGTTTCAGACGTTTTCAGGAAATGTTCATATCATATTAATGTTACACTTTACCCATTAGTCATCGACTCACAATGTTGAATTTCCATATTTATCCGTGAGCTAGAATATGTGGTCTAGTAATACACATATTTTTACAATACCAGTAATATTGATAATACAACAGCTATCCAATATTTATCACGTTAGTAAATCTCAGTATCTATAATTATTACTACACGTAATATTTAATACGCAGTATCAAATTGGCGAGGAAAACATATCATGATTGTTATCGACAAAGTTGATATTACTGGGCAAATAAAAGAAATTTATATCATACATCCGACTGAAGCGTCATAATTTTACGTCTATTGCAATAATGGAACACACACGCGCACCACTGTTACACCTGATCTGTTCCAGCACTACTGATATTTCCTAACATTTATGATCTAACATCAACAACGACGCAAATTTTAATGGCTCTGGTTAACAGGTATTAAAAGTGGTTTTGGTATTCTCCTATACTGTCAGGTTTTATTGTCCTAGAGTTTTAAAATATTCTTTTTCAAAGGATCACAACATCGCAATCGATCCGGTAAAATTCATGCGAAATTGTGTAAAAAGTTTTTGGATGAGCTTGCATTATCAAGGATTATTAATATTTGCATTTATAATACCAAAATGGCAATGTTTGTGCAGATTCATATCGATAGTAGCAACAACGATGACAATGCTATGCCAGTCGGCAACATACGATCTTTGTAGCAAGTAAGGTAAAACAAAGTGTTTCAATTTTCTATCAGTTGCACAAAACATACGGTAATAGATTCTGCTCCAACACTAGTTCCGTTTCTTATCATTTTAATACAACATTGGTTCCGTTTCTTATCTTTTGATGTGACACAATTAATTATTCGTGCCTAATACAATCGGCTAAACAGCACAGAGTGAGCAGAACACAGGTTTTGTGGATTTTAAGAGTTACTTTTAATAACGTTGCTCTATCGGATGTACACATCATTTCAATCAATCTAAACCGGTCACCAAATGCCATAGGAGCAGACGATAGCAAAGGAGAATGCAGTTTGTTGTATTATTGATGTGCAACATAGCAGCTGGGATATGAATAAACAAAAGGGCATATGTTATTTGCTTCCAGGAGAATCTTCTAAGACTTGACCTTTTCGAAAATGACTTAGGGTTATGTTTAACAACACGTTTGGGACGACACTGTGGCAAATAGCAATCAATTTTAATTAGACATGTTTATAGCACTGAATCATCATTCTGTAAGATGTCGAATATTTTCCAGATGATATTTACAGTATCTTCCTAAAGGATCTGACAAAAGAAGAGAGAGATTTAGAATCAGTCCAAATTAACAATAAAAATGGAAATTGTAAGATTAAATAGAATAATTATTAAAAAGTTTCACTTGCTTCTATTTAACGCTTTTCCAGCACGGACTATTTTGTATACTGCAATAATTTTACGAAAGTCACGAACAAATTTATTGCTGATATTTATCATCTACGTGAAAAGCACAAGGCACATATAAGTCCTGATTGACTAAAGTTGGCGAGTAGCAGTCTTTCTTATGCTTGTAAATCGGTTTAATAGTATATGCTAGAAAACACAATGAAGTTGTGCATGCATTTTTAAGGATGCCAAGAAGGTATAGTTTTCCGTTAAATTATATAATTTAACCGTGTATCTGTGAGAAGTGTTACGATATCAAAATAATTTTCTTCTATTTATACAAAACCACGACTCTGATCTGACTATCTTTAGAATCAAAGTCACAGTATTTATTTGCGTCATGACTTCTGTAAATGCTGCTCCTTTATCACTACATCCGTCATACCTAATTTCTCTACTGTACTTATACCATTATCTTGCAGATTCGTTTAATAGGCTTCAGTGCAAGAATGTGTTTATTGAAGGTAAATGGGCTTAGTATGTATGACACCGAAGCACTCCAAATATTTACACTGCACATTGTATTATTACGCAGGCGCTGTTTGTAGTTATGCAATATTAAACTTTTCAAATAAGAGTAGGGAAAGTAATAATTATGGTAATGCACTTAGAGTAACAAACATCCAATCGCTTTGTTGGTTAATGCACTTGGTCCTTACTCTGTCGCTATATAGTGAAAATAATATACTGCTCCTGCTGCACTGGTAACTGCTTATATGACGATGACAAAGACGACTAACCGACTAGCTGTAATAATTTTAGAATTGCATGTAATATTTCCATTTGTATTATATCCGATACTGCATTAAAAACGAGGACAATAAGGGTCCTGGTATAAGAGCTCAGTATACCAACAGCAAAAATAAACAACTAAAATCAACTACAGCACCAACAACATAAACAACACCCCCTCCAAAAAAATAAAAACATACATGCCAAAAAATGATAAGTATGAAGGGTTATTTCCTGTAGAACCTCTTTCTAATATGTCGCACATGGAAAACAAGTGAATGCAAAATAGAAAAAATAGAACCCGTTAACATATGCCGACCATACAACAAGTGGAATATCTATTAATGTCAAATCTCTTTTATTTTAGTCCTCTTGTTTTAATGTATAATCATTTATTTAAACTCTGTATACATATCTCCCGAACATGAACCTTTAGATAAGTAATGGAACCCACTTAATATCACAATATGCCAATGACACCTATCTCCCTATATATGGTACAGAAGCATCCATTGCATCTAGATCAGATCTTACGCATCACGTTAACACATCAATGCAGTCTGCATAATTACTTAAACACTGGTGCATTTTGGTTCGGAAACAATCAGTTTGAAACTTAGAGACTAATCAGCGTAAAATCCAGATTCAGCCTCTTCTGAAACTGCGTCATTAGGATTTGTTTTGAATTTCAGTTATATGATCAAATTATAAATAACGATACAGCGGTAAATTGATGCTTAACAAGTATTCAATACTTACGATCGATATGATATATCATCCGTTTTAGAAGATCCCCAATGACTAAAAGTTCATCATAATCAAAATTAAGCCATTTTTACAATCGTTGCTTATCCTTGTTGAAACGTAATGCTTGAAATAAATTAATTATTTTAAAGTATTTTCTTTGTGGCGGGGGTGGGTATGGTGAAAGAATACAAGGAAGGTGATATGAAAATCATGAGTAAGAATATTTAATTAGTTACGAACGTTTCGAACTTTTAAATCAAAATATAAAGAAAACAATAATTTGAGTACTCTTGTCCCCGTCTTAAATGGAAGGTCCGTGGATATTTTTTGAAAGCTATTTCCTTGATAAATGCAGAAAATAAGGTTTGGTTTCTGTTCACTGCTGTGTTATATATATTACATTCAGGAATGTCGTTCAAGAGAAATATACTATTGAAGTAGAAAGTTAATCTAATCTCCAAGTTATGTTTGTTCTTAAATCAACTGCGTTCTGGTATAGAGATTATGTATACTATGTGCTATATTTAATACATTAAATGCAACACAGACTTTCCATTTAACAGCTCTTTTCCTCTAATGGGATATGTGTTCCCAATTATTTAGTAAATATATTTTTCAGGCACATATACAGTCCAATTCTAATATCAAGTCAAGAGATTTAAGTACATTCTTTAGGCATTAGTGTGTGGAAAAGATTTTAATATTTCAATACGTGTTATGGAAATGAGGATCTGATATACTTTGAAGAATTACATAAACAAAAGTATAGGGTTTCGACTATGTATATAGTGTTTCACAATATTCTGAATTCCATACACTATTACTGGGACAATCGAAATGTTCGTTAAAACCATATTTTTTATGGACGTTACAAGATATTGCCCGATTGAGAGATTACAACTATCATATTTAAGTTCCATTCATCTGGAGCAGAGGTATGAATGTGAATCTAAAGTATATAAAACATTGACAAGCCATATAGTCAAATAGAATCAGTATAGAACACATATCACGGTTCCCATTGAAAAGTGGTGGGTTCATATCTATCTATATCTTCATGAGAACGAGGAGGAGAATCAACTATATTTCTATTTCTATTTCTTTATATTTTCTGTTTGTAGCCTTAAACGCAAATGTAGACTTTGTTCATTTCTGTCGTCAAAGCGGAATTGTTTTTGAAGTATGTTTATATCATCTAAAGTTATTAATTTTAGAAGGAATGTTCAGGATTTCATTCAATATCAGACCCCTGTCCATAATCGTCGTTTAAAAGAAGAATGAACTGTATAATTTATTTCCGCACATTATCATCTGTATGTTTTCACAGTTGTTTAGGTATGTCGCAGGTACTGATGATTTCTTCCTTGACACATTTGTACCAAAAGTCTGTGCCTTTTGGGGTCTAATTTCAAGATCTTTCCACCCAACCTTACTGGGCAATACATTGGTACTGCCAAACTTAGGTACTCCTGTGACAGTTCTGAGAAACTCGGTATCGATGTTGTTTTGTATCCCCGGGACTCGTATCAATAGGTCATGAGCATAGTCAAGAACTGTGCAGAAACGAAAGAAAATATGAAGTATGTAATGCTTGGTGATTTACTGATCATTTCGATTTTCGCAGTATTTTCAAAGAAATTTGAAACGTGATTGTGACATTTAAGTTTAATGTAAAGTATTAGGTCTAGTTTGCAATAAAAGTCAACTTTTGATATCAGAGCAGGACGATAAGGTTTGTTATGTTTTATTGAAGTCATCATTGATTCAGTTTTATCGGGTATTCTACAAGCATATATAAACTTTGGTCATCCGCAAATAAACTTATACTTTAATTAACTATTTTGACAATATAATTTACGTAAATTAAAAATAATTGGGGTGCCAATATTGATCCTTGAAGCACACCAGTATATATGTTTCCAGTCTAACTGTCTGATAGGATTACCCACTCTTTGTTTTCTATCTTGAAGGTTTCAAGTTAAAGATTTTAGGTAATGCAATCGCTATTATTAAAGATCGTATTATGTCTCAGAGATTTCTTTTATTATAGGGAATACATGGCAGAAGAAGACTGTATCAGACAATTTTCTTTAATATTTACAAGCCTAATATTATTATGAATTATGGTTTCGAAATCATACTGAAGGAACTAAATACATCGAAATTTGGTGCGTCTGTTTAGAATTATAAATGTCAAGCAATAACATGTTTACAGTTAATACGTTTGTATAGAACTATGACTTTAACAAAATTCTAGATAACATGGACAAGTAGATTAAAGCCTGTTTCGCCCTTGCAACCAGTGACTGAAATGAATGATGATTTTTTAAAGATAAAATTCTGTTTGATCTGATTTTAAAGATTGGACGCAAAATGAGAGTCACCATTCATTGAATATATCATCTAATAGAAAATAATATCCTTTGAATGGCTGAGAGGACACAAACACATTATATCTATTAATTTACATTTGTTGAAATTTAAATAGTATATTTACGTATGCAGATATTTTCATAAATGCATATGCATTAAATGTAAGAAAAATTCCAAGCTGTAATTAAGTCTTGTATTAAAAAGAGTATACTGTAATAAACTGAATTTGATAAAAATGACTTGAGCAAAAATAGCAGTACCGGTGTCTTTAGATGTTGCATGTCCAGATCTTGTGTACGCATTTCAAACACCCAGCACACTGTTACGAATTATGTCAGCTTCAGACGTTGCAAATATTCGCACTCGATGAATGTGGGACATATGGCAAATTCATGGTTCACGAAAGAAATACCAGTCAATGTTTATGTCAGAATCACTCTTAGTAGAATAAACTAAAGATTCAATAAGTAACAAATTACTTGATAAATGTTCCATCGTCTTTTTGTATATAGATGGTCTGAATGGCAGCATATGTACTGATATTTCTATTTCTCAAAATTCAAGTTTTCTCTTTCTTTTCTTTCGATCGCATGTATGCATTGAGTGATGTAAAACGGCATTCACATATTTATGTATTAACTTTGTTGAATACAGTCTATTAGAGAATATTCATGGGTGTCCACGCGGGGATGTATTTTTATGTGTGTATTTGTGGTCTTGGATTTTTAACTTAGCTTTAATACGTTTAGTAAATCGCTAAGATGTCTGCGGTGTAGTGGTTTTTGGTGATGTCCAGCACTGCGGCATCATGTCGTAGACATGTAGCATCATGTCCCACCCAGTCACATTATCCTGACACCAGACAAACCAGTCGTAACGCTAACTCTTAATTCTGTTCGCAAAGCGAAGGAACTGCTAGTACGATTTTTATAAGGTTTTGATATAACTCGGCCGGGATTCGAACCCGCAACCTCACGCATCCTATGCGGAATCTCTAACCACTTAGGTCACAGGAGCAGTCTGAAA
>JAECUM010040028.1:0-30288 GCA_016617855.1 Megalonaias nervosa | reverse complement strand
GGGGTCATAATTGTTTTATAGAGATACATTACAATGGCAGTTATAAACAGACCAATTCGCATGAAGATCGTGTTAATGAATATGTTTCACAAGTTACAGGGATAGTATACATAACGTTTAAATAACAAATTTGGACCCTATAGTTATTTTGGTTTGGTTTACATACTTTCAGAGTTTTTAACATCTTTGTCTTTTTATCTTATGTACTGCATAGTAATATTTATTTGGAAAAATGTATCTTCCTCTTTTTCTAAAAGTCAAGTTCAGTGTCTTTACATTTGTAGAGTTTACCTTGTAATCGGAACCACATATTCAATACTGACGTGCCGTTAAACCCGGTACCTATATGCTTTGCGACTCGTGTCTGCAATGTTAGCGGCATAAGGACTTAACAAAGGAAATAAGATGGAATACCAACAGATATCGTTACAGCTCAGAAACAAATCTGTTGTTATAAGTACGAAGATGGATTTAGTAAGGCCGCTGAATAAGTGAGACAGACCTCGGGCATAAATGATATTATGTGTATCTACAGTTTTTGTAACTCCTGGTAAATGATTTTATCTCATTTTTGTAGTTTTTATTCATGACTGCTAATTACCTTTAATTAGATTTTGCCTATGTGACTAGGGTCTGTTTTAGGGATATAAAGAAGGCCAAATTGCCTAGGATCTCTAAATTAATGCTTATATACGTCTAGACAGTTTGTAACAATAGAATTATTAGTAAACATGTTTACGAGATTTGGCCATTTTCCCAATGGTTGGTTAGGTTTGGACCGTTCTAGAAGAATTAAGTAATTTCCCAATACATTGGCTAGGTCACATGAATATGAGTTTCGAAATATTTATTGAGTAGTATGATTTGTCACGTTGGGGTATGTTGTGAAAAATAGTCGTAATAGAGTGTGTACATAAGGAGAGAACTGAGCAATCAAATCTCATTCTTATTTTGGAGTCATTTTTTTTTCTTGTGTTCCATTTATAACATCAAGTCTGCGGACGTGTTATATGTTGTACTTAGATATCATTTGAGAGGAAAGACATTTGCTTGAACTGTTCAGTGGAAATAGAAAGTGCTCACTTTTTGGATTATGATATTATTCTGGAACTATTGTGAATTATTCAAAGGAGTTCTGGAAGACACCATTTTGACAACGTCACGATTCTTGTTGGTCCATTATAATTTGGGTTCTGAAGTTTATACTGAACGTTTCATTCTTTTGGATTTTGATATAACTCTTTCAGGGTTATTTTGGATTTACTTTATAATAGTGTAAGTTCGTAAGTTCCTCTCACTTTTTCATGTATAACATGGATAATAAAATCATTTGTTATGTTTATATTAAGGTTTACAAAACTTTTTGTTTTCGCTTCTTTCTGTGACTTAGTTTATGGCCATAGAGGCATAACAATGACATGTACTTTTTCTTGGGACAAAAGAGCAGAGATAGACCAAATGGTGACACGAATTTGCTATTGACACGTAAAAAGTTCCTATTGGAAGAAACCATGACTTCTACATTTTAATTATGAAATACCGTGTAGATAAAAGGTTCTACTTTGAAATTATTCATCGTTATACAATAAGAGTGTCAAATGCAATTAAATTTCATTCAATTGAATTTATAGCTTTGGCACGTTATTTTAAAAAGCCTTATGACTTCCATTGAAACTATTTGACCTGCATTACCATGGTCCATATAACAACATTAAGCACCCATTTAGCACTTAAGACCACATGTGTTCCAGGAGCCTTGATTATGAATTGTTACTCAATGCTTCCCTGCAGACAGGTGTCTTCTTTGATCTCAAATTCTATTTTGTACCAACAATTTTAACTTACTCTTGTTGTAAGTAGAATTTGCTATACAATATACAACAAATGCACGCAACTTAGATTATTTCCCAACATACAACTGTATATACCTGTAGCGTTCCAGCTCAATTTTGTTCCCTACAAGCGCCACGGGCACCTCCCTCTGGCTTGCCTTCTGGTACTGACTAATGAGGTCAAGGTAACGCCGGGCGGCCTCGAAACTAGACCGGTCAGTAATACTGTACACAACCATAAAAGCATCCGCCCATCTGAGGTAACGAGTTGAATCACTGTCAGGCTGAAATGAAAAAGAACCTTTAGTCATGCCACTATTAAGTTAAATTAGCAAGATTCGCTTGTTTACTGATTGTTCACAGTGACTCGAATGATGGACCATGATTTGTTTACAGCTGGTACCTTACACTCTTGTTACGTTAGCGAGCAAATAAAGTTAAATATACTGTGTTACAACAACTCTCTGGGTAAAAACACATACTTTTACTGTTTATAAGCATCCTGGACGCATCACGACTAGGATAATTATGTAATGTATATACACGCGCATAAATCTGATCCAATTTTAGGCTGCACAGACACAGATCGGCCTCATTATGCGAGAACAAATCTGGTTCTGTGATGTATTACAGTTGGATCGGCCTTATATACGAGTATAGATGGTAGTTCGTGGCATCCTTGATTTTGGTTAAGCTATCTGTAAAGAGCATTAAGAGGTTAGTGTTAGGACTGGTCGGCCTGGTGTCAGGGTAAAGTGATTGGGTGGGACATGATGCTACATGTCTACAGCATGATGCCCCAGTGCTTGACATCACTATAAACTGTCACACTGCAGATATCGTAGCGATATGACTGAAAAATTGACAAAGCTACGTTAAAATCCAACCAACCAACACACACACACACACACACACACACACACAGAAAAAGCTCGATTTATTGAAACAATGGAAACAAGCCCGGAATTATGGTACATAAATTAACGACATTTGCAGTAAGTGAAACCATTTTGTCTTGTTTTTTGTTTCCTTGGTTTTTTATACTTCCTTTTGTTTTGTTGATATTTGTTGTTGTTGTTGCTGTTGTAGGGTTTAACGCCATTTTTCAGCACAAGATAGGCTATACATGGCAGCCAGTATTATTGGTGGAGGAAGAACCCGGGAAAACCCCGGAAAGAGCAACCGACCCACGAGAAGCTACTGGCAAGCTTTCTCACATACCCACATTGGCCGGTTGATATTTGTCTTTCCCAAATAAGAATAATGGACTGATATTGCCATATAACGTAGCCGGTTAATTTATACGTTAATTATATTATTTCAGCCTACAGCAATACTCTAAACAGAAGCTAAGGGTGCTAAAGATTAACTTTCCATAAAGACAACTGACTCTTAGTTGTCTTTCAGTAGTCATTTTGATTAGAATAGACATTACATTAGCTTTCACTTTCAGTTTGGTTGGAAAAGACACTACATTAGCTCTCACTTTCAGTTTGGTTGGAATAGACACTACATTAGCGCTCATTTTCAGTTTGGATTAGACATTGCATTATTTTTGCTTTCAGTTTGGTTGGAATAGACACTAAATTAGCTCTCACTTTCAGTTTGGTTGGAATAGACACTAAATTAGCTCTCACTTTCAGTTTGGTTGGAATAGACACTAAATTAGCTCTCACTTTCAGTTTGGTTGGAATAGACACTACATTAGCTTTCTCTTTCAGTTTGGTTCGAAAAGACACAAAATTAGCTCTCACTTTCAGTTTGGTTGGAATAGACACTCACTTTCGATTAGGTTGGAATAGACACTACATTAGCTCTCACTTTCGGTTAGGTTGGAATAGACACTACATTAGCATTCACTTTCAGTTTGGTTGGAATAGACATTACATTACCTCTCACTTTCGGTTTGGTTGGAATAGACTCTCACTTTCGGTTTGGTTGGAATAGACTTTGCATTAGCTCTAGATCTTCATACTTTGCTTAGAGCATTGCCTTCGTCGCACTTACAGTCTATTAAACATGCATGATACGGATACGTAATTATATAGAGGGAGTTTCCAGCATAGTCACTCCAAAGAAATATAATGTTCGGAAAGGTGCCACATGCAACAAATGACATAAAACCTTAAATTTGTTATATAATTGCTTTTATGTCTTAATTCAGAGCCTCAACAGAAGTGAAGTGTAAATAAATAAGCTTTTACAGATATATTTACGTTACGGGGAATATATTTACTTTTGGTGTTTTATATATAAAATGTGTGCATTACTGTGTAATAGCAAGCATTAAACAATTCGAATTGTTTATCAATCCAAATATAATCTGTTTAAATAAATTTGTCTTTTTAGTTTTAAACTATTGTATCAACCTTTTTTCTTAAACTAACAATCAGTCACAATAATGTTTAGTGTCAATCCTTGATCAAAATCTGATTAGTAACTTCATCATCATTGAACATTAATATAATCAGATCCGTAATTCTCAGAACATATCCACTAACACAATCATTACAAGTTTAAGTACATTTACCTGATCATTATAATCGATATTTAAATCAATATAAATTGTCATTCTCATTAAATTTAAAGGATATCAACTTCATAATGAAAAAACGCTTTCTTCGAGTAAGATTAATGACAATTGTAGCATCAAGAACAATTACATAACACGTATGTAGTCTGATTAGACATTCATATTTCCTGTCTTCGTGGATATCAACAGGACAGTCAAAGCTTTATTGTTCAGATATGAAAGAAAACATTAAAAGCAAAATGAAAAACATTTTATTAAGTTTATCAGTAACAAATAAATGTTCTTTAATCGAAAGAAAAAAAATAAAAAAAAATTTTTAAAAATAAGATGCTGAAAGGTTTCTTCTTGGGGTGTGAGTACCATCCTATATTTACCTTTATCAAAGAAAAGCATACCATGCAGATTATCGTTCATATGAAAAGCAATGTTTAACGTCAAACCTATAAGCACAACTGAAAAGAAGAACATTTATTTACCCAAGAATAGAAGCGTAATCACACCTGCCTCTCAAACTCCCTGGTGAAGGTAATACTAGACTTGAAATTACGAGTTTGGAATGTTGATTAAAATGTGAATAGCTAATAGCTAACCTAATGGGAAATAAATCAGTATATCAGTTTAGATAAAACTTGTTAAAATACTACGAATAAAATCCGCTTACAATAAATATTGATGCGTTATTCCCATATTTATGCTTCAAAGCAAACTGCTTAGAGGATAATGTCATACTCGTTTCAAGGTAGAAGTTAACATTCTATACCGAGATTCAGATACCACATCACCCTGAGGTTAAATTATTTTGCAGAGCTCGAAATAATTTTGAGTTCGATGGTAAAGGTGGAACTATAAAGTTAGCGCCAAAAATTATTCCACCATAGAGGTTCAAAATCCTTGACTTTGCTGGTCAGTTACAAGGTGTCACTTAACTTCTCTGGCCAGTAATAACATGTCACTTAAATTCGCGGTATTATCATTTTGTGGCATCAAAAAAAATAAATACATTTTTTTCCTCGCCAGTTTCGAAGATATTGACCTAGTTGGTGGATGCAGTGGGTTATATTGGTTTTTTCAAAGGTGTGTAATTTTTTGGGTGTTTACATTTGCTGCTGGCTGTTGACGTCTAATAATCCGGTATCATTTGGACTGAAGTCATGAAATCTCTACGTGCCACATATCTTTTTTATAACGCTGTCCTGCAATGTTTAAGTATGAGTCCCAAATAGATCATTTGCAAAACAGAAATAATCTCATTAAGTCAAAGTTTTTTTTTTAATCATTGCTCAGTTTGGGGAATCATAATTTTCTCATGGCGATGAACACAATTTGTTATCTTGAAACGTGTATTGGAACAAGAAGCCGGTATGCCAAACCAAATGCCTTCTAGGATTCATTATCAGTCAAGGACAAGTTACCATTTAGGAAATTAATCCGGTTGGCGACAAGTCTGGTCTCCAATTCAAGGAACCACATAAGCGTTCCAGACGGATGAACAAACAATATTAGGATTAATCGTTGTCATGTCGTTGTAGTTATGTAAAGTTCTGAGACTAACAATTTGTGACAAATTATACATAGCATTCTTACATAGCATTCTTAACGGCCCAGATTAAGCAATTGACATGGAAAAATGAGAAACCCATAGGAATTCACAGAGAGGGGATAGTGGATAAATTTGCCTTAATTACGTTTTTTGAATACGAAGCCGACTTTACCTCTGCTCTCTTATAGTTCAACCTGCAGTGTTTTTATTTCTTTAAAACATTAACCAAAATTCATAAAACTCATATTGTTGTTGAACACTGTCAATGTTACAAAGGAGTGAACTCCTTCTTCTTTTATACTTTTTGTTACTGACAATATGAAACTACCCACCTTATCACAGGTATCCATCACATGAACTGCAAACTCCATGTTGTCAACCCATTCATGTTTTGTGCTACCCACCTTATCACAGGTATCCATCACGTGAACTGCAAACTCCATGTTGTCAACCCATTCATGCTTTGTGCTACCCACCTTATCACAGGTATCCATCACATGAACTGCAAACTCCATGTTGTCAACCCATTCATGTTTTGTGCTACCCACCTTATCACAGGTATCCATCACATGAACTGCAAACTCCATGTTGTCAACCCATTCATGCTTTGTGCTACCCACCTTATCACAGGTATCCATCACATGAACTGCAAACTCCATGTTGTCAACCCATTCATGCTTTGTGTATGTATCCTCTGAAGAAAAGAACAGTAAAAAATGAATTCTCCAAGATAACTGCTAATCCTATATATATAGAGTATCTATGATTTTTGAGATTATATAAGTAAATATATCACGAATGAAGTAAGAAACATTAATTGTCACGAGTGTTGTATTGTCACCAGTAGCCAAGCCAACAGTCGCGATACAAAATGTTCCCACTTCATGAGTAAATATTTCCTTGTGTCTATTAAAACAAACCATAGGTTATCTTTTTAGTATAAATTTTTAAGGCAAAGTCAGTCGATTTGCATGGATTCTTTTTCTCCAATCTGCATTACTACATCGATTGAAATATATTCCGATATTTTACAATAATTTGAGGACAGCGACCTTTTACAAAATTAGCATGTACATATCATACTTAAAAGTTTATAATTTGTCAGATTGTTTCATACGAAACTGGAGCGAGTTTTAGTTCGTTAACAAATTGTTTGGCGGATTGATACATTGAACATTGCTGGGTTGGAAGTATTGTAGATGTTTCACATAACCATCGCATTCCACAAAATTCAGGATGTAACGTAACGTAACATCGTTAAACAAAATATTACAATGGTTGTAAGTTTACTTGTAAGGATTTTAGATCCATAATTTGCTTATTTATACATTCAAAGTAAATGTTTGGCCTTGGCAAACTTGCACACTAGTTCGGTAACAGATGCTGCACCCAATTTTAGACTTTCATTTAATTTCGGATTGCGATCAACACTCAGCATTGCTATATTTTCCCATCATGATTGTATTGTGAAGGGAGTCAAAATTGCCAATTAACCAACGTTTATTTCTACATTTAATCAAGAGCTTGGTTTTGGTTTCTTCCTTAAAAATGTGTCCGTTTGTCCTAGAGTGTAACAGGTATGCCATACTGTATAGCTACACAGAATATCGAATCGCAACAGGTCGTGTAAATTCAGTAACAGACAATGTGCATGAAAATATGCAAAACTAACGATAAAAAGGTTAATTATTGAAGTCTACTTTTTAGCTGTTTGGAATTAGGCATTTCCTGAGGCCTACTTATTGATTACGAGTAAGTATACAAGAGGGTTTACAGTCTTTGGCATATTTTAGGGATCTGTCCATCCTGATGGAGAGAGAGAGAGAGAGAGAGAGAGAGAGAGAGAGAGAGAGAGAGAGAGAGAGAGAGAGAGAGAGAGAGAGATGTGGTATCGCCGCTGGCAATATCGTTTTATCACTGATTTATTTCATTGATTATGCAAATTTCGTTACGCTAGCTAAAAGGGTAAACGACATTTCGATACACTAGTTAAAATAATAAAAAGCAGATACATTAGTTAAAGGTATAAACGACATTTCGATACACTAGTCAAAACAATGAATAGCAGATACATTAGTTAAAGATATCAATGACATTTCGATATACTAGTTTTAAAACAAGAAGCGCCACGTCTACATTCTTTTCTTTTCTTCTCAAGGCGCTGCTTTGACTTTTCATTGCGTAAAAATGAAAACCAGAGCCGGCCGGGTAACCCAGGATAGGTAATGGCCTACCTGCATTTGGATCATATGGCAGAATTCTGCTATTGTCTATTCTCCTTCTTTCAACATGGATTTATTAGTATAATATATAGCATAAATATTAGTATTAGTATCCGGGTCATATTCCATGATGGTATACTCGTCATGAAGACTCGCCTTTATCCGGATCATACTTCATTATGGAATACCTTTCATGACTACTCACCTATATCCTGGTCATGCTCTGTCTGTGATGGTATACTCGTCACGAAGACTCACCTATATCCAGGTCATGCTCCATGATGGTATACTTGTGATGAAGACTCACATATTCCCGGGCCATATCCCATTATGGAATACTTGTAATGAAGACTCACCTGTATCCGATTAATACTCCATCACGAAGACTCACCTATATCCGGGTCATACTCCATTATGAATCTTCTGGTTATGTATTTCACTGTCAGAGCTGAAATTAAAATACGCACGAGTCACTTGTACAGGTTTACGATAGAAAATGACAGGAACAAGAAGAAAAGTATGAAAATATTAGATGAAACATTCAAGAAGTAGAATATTTAAGAATTCCTTTAATTAAATTGTTAATTTTAAACATTACCAAGGTGTGTCAAGAGCTCTGTTCCCCATCTTTATGTAGTGCGATGCTTTTAGGATGGGTAAATGTGATAAAATACAGGAGTGTTTTCCTTGCCTGAAGCTGGAAAGCATATAAGAGATGATCAAGGGTGACCTCTCATGTGAAACGATTAGAAGAGTTAATGATTGACAGATTCTGCGATAGCAAAACTTTCCGCATTGTTATTAACTACCAAATGTTCTGTATTCCTACCGGTAACCATAAGCAGATGGAGTTCCACCTGCATCAGTTTATTTTCAAACCTTTCACACATTATCCGGTAAAATAAACAGAAACTGAAGTGTATACACAATATAAGACATTAAACAGATTAAATCTACAAATAAATATATGTATTGATTGATTTCGTTATATATGTTACATTGAGCTGATAAAGCTAAATATGGACATACTATCTGAATACGGCAAATTAAATCCTGCCCATTATTATCATTCCAATCTTATTCATAATTAATTGCATATGAAAGAAATAAAAATCAATGTGGTCTTGTTCAAACTGAATCCAAGTCAATAAAACCAGGTACTTAAGGCGTGTAATGTATGCGTTATCTAGTCCTGGAGCTCCACACTGCATCCTTTACAGAAATAGGACCAAGTGCTTGGATAACCCTACCAACCCTATCTGTATTGCCTAACACATGTAAAAGCACATCCAGCTTAAATTCCAACAACAACATTGCAGACATGAGTACAAACAGTATATAATTAAACCCGTCTACGCTAACGACATTGTTACTATAATTGCAAAAAACCATTATTGAATCTTAAAGCAAGGTGCGTTCATCATAAGACAATCTTATCAGGAAAAGCTTTATTTCGTAAGTTACACGACTAAACGTATCTTTCGTGTAAAGAGTTGAGTTCTATCTGTGTGTGTGTTTCCAGCATAATACAATTATGCGACCGCGAATTACAAATCTGATTTGCAATAAAATCTGCATTTTGTGTAAAGTACAGAAGTATTCAAAACATTGGACGACATCGACATTTATACAGTATGACCTTGAAAATTGGATACAGTTGGTAGCAACAACCACGATAACGTGCGTATCAATCTTGAAACGGTTGGCAGCAACCTTGATACAGTTTATAGTAACCTTAACACAGTTGGTAGCAACCTCGATATAGTTGGTTGCAACAACCTCGATACGGTGCGTATCAATTTTGAAACAGCTGGTAGCCAGCTTTAGCTCTTGCGCAATACACGGCATATGTTGTCATCTTAACACTATAAAAGCTAAATCAAGCCATGATAAATGTTATTATACTTCATATATGTAGAACTCAGATATAAACGGACGTAGTACACCGTTTAGGTCATGCACAATGGGTGCTTAAGACGTTCTGATTATTATTGCGCTGTACCAAAAGTTCTTTATTAGTGACCAGAACATCAGCTTATCTCCTTAAACTATATCCCATGCAACTATTCCAACTTTCTCAGTTTGGTTATCTAATTATTAGATGCCGGTTTGTATTCAATTTTTGATATTTTGTTGAAAGCTTGTAATTTGTACTTCCAACCGCATGGCAGTTTTTAAGTCGTCCGCATCTCAGCGAATTACTGATAACGAGATTTAAGCTAAAATCACGTGTATCTGAATTAAGGCTGTATGGAGACTGTGGCAAAGTTTGAATACTGTACTCCTTCAAGACATATGTCTCGGAGTAATTAAGGCTGTATGGAGAATGTGGCAAAGTTTGGATACTGTGCTCCTTCAAGACATATGTCTCGGAGTAATTAAGGCTGTATGGAGAATGTGGCAAAGTTTGGATACTGTTCTCCTTCAAGACATATGTCTCGGAGTACATAGCTAGGTACCTCAGGTACATGTGCGTAGACGGGTTCCATAACGTTTGACAAAATCTTGGAGGTAAACAAATGTCCAGTGATACTAGCAAAGTCCGGCACAGGTACCTTGTTGACCGGGACTTTAGATTTAAATATAATGCGTATAAAACTCTATTGGCAGTCCGACTACATCGAGTGATTTTTGGTCTCTGCTCATTTTCTCCATTCCAAACAGTATTATTTTCTCCTGAGTTGGGTTGAAGATAGTAAATACATCTTTCAATCTTATTCAAACGCTTCTGTCATATTTAGTGTGTAGATTGTAGAGATATTAATCCGAGTCTGTTTGTGATCAGCCATCAACAAACGAGTGACCCATCTTACACAATCTTTTCTGAGCTACAAATTATTCTGTAATATATTATAAACAGCCGACCAGTTAGTGCCTGTGATAACTGCTCCCTTCCATTTAGCCGCTTCCCACTCACCATTTGCAGACAAAAGCCTTCAGAACATGAGTCATCTTAATGGATTCGCGACCATCTTTAATACGATGCAAATATTATGTATATTTAATATATACTGAGTGAGTGATCGTTGTCAGTGATTGAGGGAAAATTAATTATTGCTTACCTCACTTTTATAATTTAAAAAAAAAAAAGTTGATTACTGATATTTGAGTCCAAAATCTAGTCATATTTACAACTTAGAATGTTCTGGAGGAGAACGTTTGACCCACATCCTGGTCACGTGAATGTGTAATGTTTTTATAGAAGGTTATGATCAACAAAATTATTAATTCCTATCTTAAGATCAGTCTCTAGAATCATTTTCGGTTGTGTTTAGATAAATAGAGGGATCATATATTTAAAACTATTTATTGGAATTACAAGGTGCTAATTTATATTGTTGACTAAATCACTATTTTTGGATATTGTGAATTCATTCAAAGACATTCTGGATTATATTATAATATTGTGATACATCGAGATTGTTGGTGCATCAGTCTTTTCAAGACTATTGGTATAGAAACACATTCAATATTGGAATTCATTCAGAATACTCTATACTTTTTGACCTGTGATAGAACTTTTAGGATTATTTGGGACTTAACTAATGATACTATATATTCATTTTAAATTTTTAATTGTAACTCAGACAAATGAATTTATTTGTTGATCTTACTAAACATGTTGGTTTTGATTCTCTCTGTTACATTCTGTTACAATTTGTAAGACCATAGAATGGTAACAGCAACTACCTCTAAATTGTAGGAAATGAGGAAATGACAGATATTGCATCCGTAAACATTGTCCAAGTCTACCTTGCTTAAAGTAACCATTTCCATACACTGCTACATTTGAAGTAGCCATTTTCATACACTGATACATTTGAAGTAGCTATTTCCATACACTGCTACACTTGAAAAGAAAGTAGACGTTCTCGGTCTTTCCTGCCGACAAATCTAGACATCTTATATTTACATATTGATTGTGACAATGGATTGATACCAATCTGCCACTGATTCATTCAGCCTCGGAAATGTCGTCAGGAACTCCCTATCATGTTCCGAAACAAAGTTAAGGATAAAAGGGGGAAATAGACACGTTCAAGGTTTGAAATGTGATGTTATGTGCCTACATGATATCCAAATCACTAGTAAATGCCCAAACTGTTCAGTGTCATCCCGAATGACAACTTTTATTGAACAAATGATAACTGCAATTCCTCGCTATGTTGACATATAACCTTTGGAAAGTGAATTACAGTATGAAAACCCTGGAAAGCGGGAAATGAACCATTAGTTGTTTCTTTTCTAAAACTGACCAATTCAATTACATCAGTTCATAATAAAAGACTTCATCCACATTTAAAATTGCGTATCATTGTCTAACTTATGTGAAATATCTTTTACTATCATAAATAAAACATATATAGGGTTCCATGTTGGTTAGAATTGGTTATTTTTATTCGTGGCTTTGCTGTTGTGTTCCAATGGATAAACTTTGTCCACCCAGACTTCAGGCTAACATTGTTATGCATGGTTACAACAGGCCATATCAGAAATACGAGTTTGCATAAGAAAGACGAATTCTTTCTCCACACTATAGCTAAAAACAGTGATGCGTTTACAATTTGTCTTGAAGCTGCTACTACTGATGGAACTAGTAAGGCACATATCTCACCTCTGCCAATGAGAGTAGAACTAGAGCAAGAAGGCCACGGTTTGGATGTTGAGTCAACACTCAAAGACATTGGGTCAAGTGGTGAGCCCACTGCTTGGATTTTGAGTCAATACTCAAAGACATTTGGTCAAGTGATGCAGGATCAATTGGCTATGCTTCATAGCGAAACATAAATGGGGTTCATGAATTTTATGCAAATAAAAGTATTCACCAGAACTGTAGCGTACATCTTCTGTGACAGTAACTTGGTCCAGCCGTCTTAAACCTTTATTCGACTCCAAATCTTACTTGAAAATATGTCGACTAACTAAAATACCGCATTCAACAATTTCGATTAGCATTTCAAAGTCAGGAGCAACGTTTGCTGATCTATATATCGAGTAAAGTTTATTGACTGGAGGTTAATGACCTAATTCTAATAGGCAGTTAACCTAATTATAAGGGAAAGATGATACGATGTATAAATAATTGTCCTTTGCTTCCTTCCAAGAACATAATCCATTAAGAGCATACAGTAAATAAAAGCAACTAAGAACAACTTTAATCGAAAACTTTACAAAACTGTTGGCGCCACCACTGTCGATAACTTTGCTGATATTGTTCCCTATTTCGCTAACATTGGTTCGACAAAATTTGTATGTATATGAATTCCAACTATCTACTCTGTTAAAATACAAACAAGACCCCCAAACTACCCCCCCCCCCCCAAGTATTTGGTCCACCTAGCGAGTATTTTGTTCAAAACAAAATTATAATGTTTAGGTTCAATAAATGTAACTTTGATTGGGGCACTTGAACGTCGTCCTATAACCCTTATATGCAGGGTATACCCTGGTAACAGGCACTGTTGCGGGCTGGTGCCGTACACTTGTTATGGCGCCTTTGGATTGGTTATCATTATCTAGGAGATGATCGTCTACATCTTTACTGCCCGGATCGAGTAATTAATAATATAAAATATGAAATTAATGCCTGAAATAACAGTGGTCTGAGCAGAGATACAGAATGGAACAACACGAGCCTCCGTATGTAAACTCTAACAATTTAATCAATTACATGATGAAAAAGAAATTGAACATGACATTTGAAGGATGCAATTTCTGGTAGAAACAGAATTACAAAATTTATAATAAATGCAATTAGCCGTTCTGTTGTGCAGAAAAAAGAACTAATTTCATCATAAAATCGAGTGAACGATCGAACTCATTTTGCTCAGCATGCCTGCATAACCTGGTTGCTTCCGATCCTCTCAAAGTCAACGTTGGTGAAAGGTCAGAATGGCCGTATTCCTTTTCCACTTCTCTCTGTCTATCCAGCCTCTTCCGGCTCATCAGCTATACTTGGTTATCTGTGTTCTTTTATCACTGCTTGGTGCACATTTGGAGCTCTTTTTCCTCTTGGTGCTTTATGTGACTAGCTTCCTTTTCTATGAAGGAAAACCTCTCTTTCAGTGTCTCACAACTTTCCAGACACCCGTCCGTTGGATAATTTAACGAGAAAAGTACCTTTTACTGATCTCAGAGCTAATTTCTTTGTTTCCCACATAAACTTAGACTGTCTAATTTCACGATGGAGATTAAATTTCGTCTTGGAAACAAACACCCCTCGTTTAGCTTAGCCAATCAGAATTAACTTTATCCAATCATCAAAATTTTAACACACCCACTGAAGCTAGAATAAGTCTCTCTAATCCGCCTTTATTAAAATTCAATCATGCCCCCAGATCAGAGCATATCCTATCCTTCGCAGGCAACTATTTATTGGGAGTCTAGCCCATACGCTAAAGTTCAATGTTACGTGTCATGCTGACCACGACAAATGCGCTGCGAGAGCATCTACAATTTTATTTTACCCTTACAGTTGCAATCAGAAAATTTAAATTACCCTAAAGAGTCTTGTTTCCAACTTTTTGCAAACAATGCCTCATAAAATTTACTTTTTGCGATAAATACTCAAGACTAATAAATGATGTATAAAACAATACATATTTTGTATGCGTCTTTTCGGCTCACTAAAGGAGTCTAGGAGGATAAAATGTACAGGAACGCTGATGCCTTCAGATACAGCTTGTACATTAAATCGCCATAAAATTCCTTCAAAGGGGAACAATATGCACTGCTGTTCAACTAACATAGCTAAAAGTATCAACTATAAAGCTGTAAATCTTTCACCAGTTGACATTTACATTTATATAGGCAGTTAGCAATATTTTTATATTTGCAATCATGACACTTGGATAAATGTAAATACTATAGAATAGCACAAACTTCATGTAGGTAAAGCTACGGTATATATGCATACGTACAAAGGTAAACCCTCCCTTGTTACGAACAAAGATAAGGCATCCCTTGCTATATACAAAGGTAAAACCTCTATTGCTACGTACAACGGTAATGTCACTACGTACAAAGGTAAGCCCTCCCTTATTATGGCCTACCTTGGGGTAAGGCCTCCATTGTTACGTACAACGGTAAGGTCACTACGTACAAAAGTAAGACCTCCATTGCTATAAGGCCACTACGTACAAAGGTATTGCATCCCTTGCTACATATAAAGGTAAGGTCACTACGTACAAAGGTAAGGCCACTCTTGCTATGTACAAAGGTAAGGCGGCTACATAAAAGAGCAAGGTCCCCTTGCTATATACAAAGGTGAGGCCTCCTTTGCTATATACAAAGGTAAGGCATCCCTTAGTATATACATAAGTAAGAGTTCCCTTGCTACGTACAAAGGAAAGACCGATATGTACAAATATAAGGACACCCTTGCTCCGCTCTTAAGAGGGAAGTAGTTTTGATTGTTTGTTTTCAACTGTATAATGGGGTAAACATGGGATAATATTTAAACAACTATGTAGCATTGAAATATAAAGCTGACATACGTTAAAATGGCAAGTTATTATTAAAAATGAGATCCAAATGGTGTAACCTGCTTTCTCGTTTAAAATGTTTAAAACAAATGTGTTTCAAAATTAAAGCACAACTTTCTTACAATCGGAATTCAACGGCTGCACACGTTTCATCATAAAAAGAGATAGATCGGTCTAAAATTTAGATAATGAAAGCCATTGAAGAAACAAGACTTTGGCTTTATTACTCAGCTCTTTATCTTGCACTGACTGACGATTCGTACACTGATAAGGAATTTCTGAGTACTTCCTGGCGCTGGTTCTGGAAACACGAATTAACAACTGTTGATACCAGAATACAATCTGAGAAGAATCAATTATTTAAACGTTATGGGAAATAAAAGTAAAGGTCGATCATCTCGTACGATTTAAAGTAGGAGTCTTCTTTTGAATCAAATGATTAGTGGGAGCAAACATTCAATTAATTCCAGTTACTGAAACCACGTTGAAAATGCAAATGTCTTACATACAATTATGAAAAGTTTTTAAGAATATCGCCTATCTCCTTATTCATATCATGTAGAGTCAGATTCACGCTTTTCAAATAATGACAAAACTAAATGCTTTTCTTTTAGCCCACACGGCTCCTGAGAAATTTTACTTTGCTGTTATATTATTTGCGTTTACGTTCATATGTTTTGTTTCATGGTTTTTAATGCTCAGTGTGAAGCTACAGATGCTCTCAGTGTGTATTAGTAGCGAGATTTTAGCCTGTTAAGTGTGTTAAGTGGCCATCTTCTGTCACGGAACACATTTTAGCCTGTTAAGTGTGTTAAGTGGCCATTTTCTGTCACGGAACACATTTTAGCCTGTTAAGTGTGTTAAGTGGCCATTTTCTGTCACGGAACACATTTTAGCCTGTTAAGTGTGTTAAGTGGCCATCTTTTGTCACGGAACACATTTTAGCCTGTTAAGTGCCCCCTTTTTGTTACGGAGCACATTTCAGCTTGTTAAGTGGCCCTATTCAGTCAATGGGCACATTTCAGCTTGTTAAGTGGCCCTATTCAGTCAAGGAGCACATTTCAGCTTGTTAAGTGGCCCTATTCAGTCAAGGAGCACATTTCAGCTTGTTAAGTGGCCCTATTCAGTCAAGGAGCACATCTTAGCCTGTTAAGTGGCCCCCTTTTTGTCACGAAGCACTATAACTCTCTCCTAACCAAAAGATTTTCAAAGATTTTCTGTCTTTGAAATCTTTGCTTTTTTTCGAAGAAGGGTCCTCAAACGATACATAACAGTAATTACTCGAAGTTTTTGAGAGAGAAATGATAAATCGTGTCGTATAAATAAATCATATCGAAATTGGAAAATGCATTATTCATCAAAATTTAAAGTAAATTGTTTCTTTACTTAAAGATTTTTTTCTTTTCCTCCCGATAACCCCCATGTATTAATTTGGGGTATATATATATATATATATATATATATATATATATATATATATATATATATATATATTATGTTCAGGGTGTGTTTTTTTGATTTTTAAGGTAGTTTTAACAATCTGAGTCATATCGCTACAACGTCTGCAGTGCGGCAGTTTATAGTGATGTCTAGCACTTGGGCATCATGCCGCAGATATGAAGCATCATGTCCCACCCAGTCACATTATCCTGACACGAGGCCGACCAGTCCTAACACTAACCTCTTAATGCTGAGGTCGAAGCGCGGCAGCTGCTAGTACTATTTTTATAGTCTTTGGTATGACTCGGCAAACGCATATACCCTGATCTGCGGACATATTATTCCTGTTGGATCCGACTTGTAAACCCGTCTATACGGTAATACATATACTTTCCTGAGAACATCAACAACACCATAATCCACTGCAAGAAATTTTAATAACGTTTCGATGACAATATGGCTGCTAGCATACACTACCTAGATAATGAAAAGAAATCGTGAAAAGTTTAGTCAAAAGGCTATTTCTAGTTTGTTCTTTCCAGTCATACGAACTACAATGTTGTTTTTGTATAGCCTTCATTTTTGCTAAGGCGTGTATAAGTTGGCTTGGAAACATATATATATGAAGGAATTTTGGCCCCAGGCAAATCCATCTCTCTTTAGTCCTAACATAGCCCTATCATTTTACAGTTCTTTACAATATCGGTCCACAATCTGATATTACTTGCCCTCTTCCATATAATGTATTGAGTTTACGTAGCTCTATTTTCATCAGTTGGAAAGCTCATACAGGTTAAGCAAAATGTATTATTTTCTTCAATCAGTGCCAGATCCTTCATTTATGTAATGACACCAAATATGGCAACAACTGCGTAACAAATGCGCTCACCATGTGGTGATTTAGAAAGATACCTAATGTCTCTCACATGATTTGTCTAGGCAAAAGAATGCTACTTAGACACGCGTTTCGCAAAATTTTTGTAATATGGTTGTTTGTTGTATGTTAGTAATACACATGTTTGTAATACTGTAACATGGGCATGTGCTGTATGTTGGTAATACACATGTTTGTAATACTGTAACATGGGCGTGTGTTGTATGTTGGTAATACATATGTTTGTAATACTGAAATATGTGTGTGTGAGTGTGTGTGTGTGTATGTTGTATGTTGGTAATACACATGTTTGTAATGCTGAAATATGTGTGTGTATTGTATGTTGGTAATACATATGCTTGTAATACTGAAATATGTGTGTGTGAGTGTGTGTGTGTGTATGTTGTATGTTTGTAATACGTATGTTTGTAAATACTGTAATAAGGGGGTGTGTTGTAGAGTGGTAATATATATGTTTGTAATACTGTATTAAGGGTATATATATATATATATATATATATATATATATATATATATATATATATATATATATATATATATATATATATATATATATGATCTCAAATGGGTAATGATTTAATATTGAATTTATGAAACGAGTTGAATAATTTCCAGCTTTTGCCTTGGCAAGCAAACGCTGGACATTATTTAACAAGTTTCATAAGTTTAATATTAAATCATTACCCATTTGAGATTCATTTTATCAGATAGTTTTACTTCTGTAGAAATTATTTAGATAGAAAGAAGAACGAATGATTTCGTTCTTTCTGACAGACGCTGTACCTTTCATTTGTTGTGCGTAAAAATAGTCCCAAACAAAGTTGAAATAGTAAAAGTATATTATACATTGTTAATAACAATAAATCAAAGAATAAGCGTCCATCCAAAAAAACAGAACATTTTACAAAAGACAAAACATTTGTCAACACAAAATGTCCAATGCGTGTGATCTCATATTCTTTGATACGGTGCACTGTACCGATTTGAACTGGCCTACAGAACACAGTGACAGTGTTAACCTTTATATTCCACATCACAACTAAACATTACATTGTTGCGATATTTATTGTGAAAAGAAGATTACTGGATGCAGAAATACACATATTTACTGTAATGTATTTTTGACCGGATATTTGCAGTATTTGATTTGGAACATTAGATTGTACAGAAGACGTAAACAAATTTCTTTTTGAGTCGGACTTGCATCACATATTTACCGCGTAAATATGCTATGGTTGGATAAAGTTCTGTCAGTTGGGGAGACCGGTTTATGTCTACATTCTTCTGTGAACAAAGGTGAGTTTATTTACTTCAGTAAGTTCACATTTAAAACAAGCTTGTATATAGGGTGGATTCCATGCTACAGATATACCGCCCATCCATCACCACCCCCACCCTCGTTACCATCTGAGCAATACTGGTAGTTTTACTTGTTGTTATTTTTCTTGTCTTGTGGGTTTTGCCATTTTTTCATATTATGATATGTTATACATGACATAACAAACCCCTGTGGGGGTAAATTGGCAATATTGAAACAGACGAGACCATTTTTTCCCAATTCCCTTTCGCGAGTCGAATCAAAAAATGGCGGCCAAAAATGTTCAATGAAAACAAAAATTCCTGAAGGCGGGGTTAAAAATGTTTTCCCACGATCGCAGCTAATCAGTAAAGAGAATACTGCACAATAATTTCATGGGCTTATTTGGACCAATCAGAATCACATAAAGTGATATGTTCACATGTATAGTATCAAAAATATGAACTGCACACACTGTAGGCAAAGTGTACCGACTATGTGATATATATATATATATATATATATATATATATATATATATATATATATATATATATATATGTGTGTGTGTGTGTGTGTGTGTGTGTGTGTGTGTGTGTGTGTGTGTGTAATACATATATTTGTAATACTGTGATATGGGGGGTGTTGTATACTGGTAATAAATATGTATTACTGTAATATGGGTGTGTGTTGTATAGTCATTATATAGATTTTTGTATTCCTGTAATATGGATGTGTGCTGTATAGTCATACTAGAGATGATTGTAATACTGCAACACGAGTGTGTGCTTTATCGTTGTAATACAGATGTTTTGTAATACTGTAATAATGGTAAGTATTGAAGCACAACTTGTATATCATTGGCAGATCAGGTTTATGATGTTTGTTCTACTGATTACTCCTAACAAAGTGCATTGACCCCGGCGCTTTATGCGACTGCAGATCTAGGCCTATGATATTTGCATTTGAATCTTACCTATATGTGAATATATACGGTAATTATCTCAGTAAATATGTGTTTCGACTCTCTACTTATGAACTAAGCAAGAGAAAGAAGCAAAACTAATATGTTTAGTAAAATTCAACAAACATTTTAATTATCAATATTATAAAATGAAAATTTAAGAGGAACTTACAATATTATGAAATGAATCCCCCAAAAATCCTGAAAAGGTTCTGTTAAAGCCCAAACGAATGGAACATTCTGTATAAATTTCAAGTCCAAAAATTTACTGGTCCGTCAACAGTCCTGACGTGTCAAAATGGCGTCGTCCAGAACCCCTTTAAATAATTCACAATAGTCCCATAATATTATTCTAGTCCAATGAGCACTTTCTTTTTCCATTGAAATAAATCCAAGCAAATGTTTTTCCTCTCAAATAATATCTAAATACAACATAAAATACGTCTGCAGACTTGATGTTACAAGAAGAACATAAGAAATGTGAATAAGAAAGCTGCTCAGTCCAAGCTACTTATATACAGGCGAAAAAACCAAAACACGTATTTATCACTACTACTGCGTGAGAAATCGCAAATTTCCAAGATTATAAAAGAATTCACATGGTTTAATCCATCCAATGACATCTAACTTAATTGTTCTAAGACACCACCTGACCAATGGGAAAAAGCCCGAAACTCGTTAACATATTTACTAATAATTTTGTTATTAGTAAATCTCAGCACATACGTAAGCATCTATTTATAGGTCCTGTGCAATTTTGAGTTCTTTATTATCTTAAAATAGAACCTATGCACGTACGAAATTTCAACTAAAGATAATCACTACAATTTACAGCCATGAATAAAATTTAAAAAAAAATATAGATATACATAACATGTCAGTTTCCGTTGTTACCAACATCGCTCTCATTACATTTGTATCAAGCGTTTTTGTTTATCCATTACTATTGATTCATATACTTAATTTTCCATTATTTTTTTATTATTATTTTCCAACAATGCGATACGATTATTTTGTGAAGTGGAAAGGGAACTCGTATGGTCTTTTGAACTTGTTTCCTATCATTTTGCAAATAAATTGCTGTTGATGGTTTTACAATATGTTTAAACTAAATTAATCTATAGTATAAAGAGAATTTGTGCAAACGCAATCTTAGGAAACGTAAAAAACGATCTTCTAAATTAACCATTTTAATGTCAGGTAAAGAAAATGATGTAGATTACCTTTTTGTGCAATTGATCGTCTCAGGTAGTTTCTGTTCCTTCATATTCTCAAACGTGAAAACACATTTGATTGTCTCAGGTAGTTTCTATCCCTTCATGTTACCATAGGTGAAAACATATTTGAATGTGTCAGGAAGTCTCTATTCCTTCATATTACCATAGGTGAAAACACGTTTGATTATGTCAGGTAGTTTCTATTCCTTCATGTTACCATGGGTGAAAACACGTTTGACTGTATCAGGAAGTTTCTATTCCATTATATTAGCATCGAAAACACGTTTGATTGTGTAGGTAGTTTCTATTCATTCATGTTACCAAAGGTGAAAACACATTTTGTTGTGTCAGGTAGTTTCTATTCCATCATATTACCATCAGTGAAAACACGTTTGATCGTGTCAGGTAGTTTCTATTCCTTCATGTTACCAGAGGTGAAAACGCATTTGATTGTGTCAGGTAGTTTCTATCCCTTCATGTTATCGTAGGTGAAAACACATTTGATTGTGTCAAGAAGTTTCTATTCTTTCATATTACATTGGTGAAAACACGTCTGATTATGTCAGGTAGTTCTATTCCTTCATGTTACCATAGGCGAAAACACGTTTGATTGTGTCAGGTAGTTTCTATTCCTTCATATTACCATAGGTGAAAACACGTTTGATTGTGTCACGTAGTTTCTATTCATTCATGTTACCATAGGTGAATCACAATTGACTGTCATGTACAGTTTGTATTTCGTTCAAATTACTATAGGTGAAAACACGTTACTCCAGATGCGGCAGTCATTTTCATAGATGATGGTAATTATATTGTATGTTATCTTGGCAGTTAATGATTGGACTTTTAATGGTAGGGATTTCCTTCAGGATATTCTACTTCAAAGTAACTAAATTATATTTTGACTTTAGAGTGCTTGGAGTGTCAGTTTATACAGGTTTCACCCGAAACAGTAAGTAAAGATTTGATCTGCTCTTGGCTGACACTTTGAATTTGATTACTGTGCAGGTGTGCTATCAAGTTCAAGAGGGGGTCGAAATATAACCAAGCTGAATAAGCGCCACAAATTTAATTGCTTCCATTGATTTGAAGATTTGATAAAATTATTATTAGTACGGCAGCGACTTTTTTCGTCCCAAAAGAGAATTTTCAAGAAAACACATTAGCGGAAGAAATATGCATTTATTTATTCTACTGTGTAGCATTACCTCTGTTGAAAATATTCATTTTACCTATTATATATTTAGTATGTTCCATATTATATATTTAGTGTCTTCTCTATTGCATAATTAGTATTTTTCTTATTATATATTTAGTATGTTCCATATTATATATTTAGTATTTTCCCTATTGCATATATAGTATTTTCCCTATTGAATATATAGTATTTTCCCTATTGTATATTTAGTATTTTTCCAAATGTTTATTTAGTATTTTCCTATTATGCATTTAGTATTTTCCCTATTGTATACATAGTTCTTATTGGATATTTAGTATTTTTCCTATTGCACATTTAATATTATCACTACTGCATATTTAGTATTTTCAGTATTGTATATTGAGCATTTTCCGTATTGTATATTGAGTATTTTCCCTATTGTACATTTAGTATTTTCCATATTATACATTTAATATTTTCCCTATAACATTCATTATTTTTCGTGATTTTATATTTCTATATTGTACATTTTTGTTTCAGTTCAATGAGGCCAGATTGACGTTTGGTCTCCTTACCAGATCTGAAAAATACTTTTCTAAAATAAACATTTTATCATTAATAAGCCTTTTCAAACTCCTTGTCCATTTGATAAACCAAGTATAGCAGTTGCACATTAACAATAAGTACTAAATGCAAACTGTTTGTTTATCATTAAGAGTAGGTATTTTAAAATTGTCTGTTACCGAAAATTTCAGCTAACACTAGTTTTCTCCCTATCAGTGAACTGAAATGAACTTTGAAATTATAGTGGCGTGCGCACATATTGTGCAGGTGCCATTGTTTAATGCCTGCAAGGCAGGTTGTTAAATATTCCTTGGGGAGGGTATACGTGCCACCTCCCCTAGGCTTTAATGCACTCAATCAGTGTGTTTCTAAATGACCCGTCAGGCAGCGGAACGGTATCTGGAATGTTCCATGCTAGCCTGATTGGTTGGCTTGTTTGAGTGGGAATAGACCCATCACGCACTCATGATTCAGTCGCTTGTACCAATCGGTGTTCTGAGTGGGATTTGAGGCACACATTCAGTTTTTGCTATGAGAGTTTAATGCATGCACTGCACGCTGTTAAATGCATGTCCGGAAGTGGAAAGGGCGGAAAAGGCCGCAAGAGGGGCGTCAAACTCCACTGGAAGGAGCTCGCAGATGCAGGGTTATTGATCCGGGTTGTGGTTTTTCGAATTTTGAATGTCCGGTAATTTAATGTCGAAAGATGCCGAAAGATGAAGAATTTGGAATATATTCTGTGCTGTTTTTGAGACAGAGATTTCTTGGTACCTCTGATGACAGTCATTAGTATGTTAATTGTATATTTGTCACTTTGTGTGACTGGCCCTTATGGTCCTGGGCTTAGACCACCTTATAGTCTGCTAATCTGGGGGTCTATGAAACCTATTTTGTATTTTTTATTATTATTATTATTATATTTTTTTTTTTAGGGCCTAACGGTCTGGGGTTTGTAACAAATTGGTTTGGTTCCGTATCTGTACGTAAATGGCTTTTTGTTTGCCACCTTGTGTTGCGGGGCCTGATGAACAATGGGATTTGATCACCTTATATGATACTGTTTGGAGTCCTACTGTAGTTCATATGCTAGTTTACGTAGCCACTTGTGATGGCAGGCCCTGATGGTCTTGATCTTTGGACCATCTTATATCATCTAGGTATTTGGGGGCATACTTGATTGTTGATGTAATGACTGTCATCTTTGGTGGAGAGATAAGTTGGTGTTAGTAGGGTTAGTTTTGAGAACAGTAGAGAATAAAGTGTAGAGATTTTTTTTGGATTTTTTTTATTTTTAATTTTTTTTTTCTCTCAGGTTATCTTGTATTTTAATGGAATATTTTTATTCGTAGGTGGTTTTGGGTGGCTTGCTTTTAACGGTTGGACTGCAGTTGTTGTTAATTAGTTGGGTTTTATTGTTTTAATTATGCTGTAATGCCTTATTTTTTATTTGCGTTTTTATCTGTGCCGATGTCTCCGCTGAGTAATCAGGTCCCCCGCGAGATCTCGGGGACATCCGCTCAGTTTTTGATTCTTTTTAAGTCTAAGTAATTTATTTGGCTGTTTCTCCCTGTCTTGGTTTAGGTTTTTAACACGTGCGAGTGTTTCCGCTGAGTAGTCAGATCCCGATGGATTTCAGAGACACCCGCGCAGTGTTTAAGGATGTTATTTGTTGGTTTGTGTGGTTTTATTGTTTTCAATTTTTATATTTTATTCCTATGTTTGGTCTCATTTAGGAATTGTAGGATGTTTTTATAAGTATTAGCAACATTGGGGTTGTTTTTTCCTATTATTTCAGGGTAGGTAGTTGGGGATCCAATTTTCTTTTGTGCTAGTTGTAGTTTGTTCCTAGCTTGTAGGTGTTGAGAGCAAGTATTGAATATATGTTCGAGATCCTCGATTGTTTGGCAGTGGTAGCAGTTGATGGTTGTGGGTTTAGGACCCAGGTGTCTTCCAAAACTGCTCGCTAATTCTGTTTTGCCGTTAATATACCGTTGATGATTTTTTGGTCCCAGCTGTTTGTATTAGGTGGTTTTATGGACCTGTTAATTTTATTTAGGGTGGAATATAGTTTTCTACCTTTATGTATGGTATTCCATGTTTCCTGCCATTTAGCGTTGATGTAATTTTCATAAATGTTTAAGGTTTCGCTAGTGCTGTATTTAAGTGTGGCAGGGTTTGGATCTCTTAGTTTTCTTTTTGCGACTCGATCTGCTTGTTCATTGCCGAGGATTCCTATGTGTGAGGGTATCCATATTCTACTATTTGGTTTCTAGTGGATATTTCTTTTAATAGGTGGTAAGCCTCGGCAAGGAAGTTTTCTCTGGAATTAGTGCTTTTATTTTTAAATGTTGTAAATACACTAAGTGAGTCGCTTATGATTACTGATTTTGGGGTGTTGTTATATTTGATCCATTTAAGTGATTCGATGATAGCCCAGAATTCTGTTGTATATATAGAGCAGTGATCCGGTAATCTGGTTCCCATTTGTATGTTGTACTCTGGGATAACTATCGCTGCTGCCGTTCTGGGTGGGTCAGGTATTTTGGATCCATCAGTATATATTTTAACGAAACTAGAATAGGTGTCCTGAATATCGCTTGCAATGATATATTTTAATTTTAGCTCTTGTTCCAATTTGTTTCCGTACTTGGTTGCTTTAGAGTTAATCCTTGGTTTGGAGATAGTCCAAGGGGCTTGGTCTGGAGGCTTAGTGTATTCCTCCTGCTGTTCCAAGATTGGCAAGTTTTTCCTTAGTTCAAGTATTTGTTTTCCACCAGGAGTGTTTGGAACGAGTTTACGACTAAATGTAATGTTGCATCGGCTAATGGCCTTTTAGTGTGATGCTAGTTTGGGTGGCTGGCAAGCCGGATAGAATATTTGAGGAGCATTTCTTGCCTCCTTAATTTTAATGATAATTCGCCAGTGAGTATGCATAATTCATCCAATGATGTTGAGGGTAGCGTGCCGGTACAGATCAGCAGTGCCTTTCTTTGGATGGCATCCAGTTTTTTCAGGTGATTTGGGTTAGCCGAGTTATATACCTGACAACCGTATTCTAGTTTCGATCTTATGAGTGCTCTATGGATAGTTATAAGTGTGTCTTGATTGGATCCCCAGGTGGTGCCTTTGAGGTTTCTTAATAGATTAAGGTCTTTGGTGCAATTTTTTGTTAATTGTTCAATGTGTTTATTCCACTCGAGGTGTTGGTCGAAGTTCATACCTAGGAATTTAACTACTTTAACATATTTTATTGTTTGATTTTGAAGGTAAAGGTTGTGGTAGACAAGTTGACTTTTCCTTTTAGGGGTGAAAATTATCGCTACTGTTTTATCCTGAGATATCTTAAACCCCCATTTATCTGCCCATCTCCCTATTTTGTCAAGGCTTTGCTGGATTTCAGAGATAACTTGACTGCTAGCGGGGTTTCCAGCTCTCCATATTCCGCTGTCGTCAGCAAATTGAGAGATATTAATTTTTGTTGATGTAAGGTTGCAATCTAGGTCGTTAATCATTATATTGAATAGAGGGGGGCTGAGTACGCTCCCTTGTGGGGTTCCATTATCTAAGGGGTACTCATCTGATAGGGTGTTTCCCACTCTGGTTAAGATTTTTCATCCTGAGAGGAAGTTCTCAATCCAGTTGAACATACGTCCAGTGATGCCGAAGTGATTAAGTTTTGAATTCAGTCCTTTGATCCAGACAAGGTCAAAGGCTTTTTCAAGGTCAAGAAAAACCGCTATGAGGTTCCTATCTGTTTCCCTCTTGGAGTTGAATGCAATTTTTATGTCAGCTTCGAGTCTTAGTAATTGGTCAGTGGTGGACCGCTTGTTACGAAAGCCGCATTGGTTTTCCGAAAGAAGATTATTGTTTTCTAGGTGATGTTTCAATCGATTGGCCAGGATGGTTTCCATAATTTTACATATGTTATTGGTAAGGAAGATGGGTCTGTATGAGTTAATATCATTAGAGTCTTTTCCGGTTTTAGGGATAGGTATGACAATGGCTTGTTTCCAGATGGCAGGTAGTTGGGCGCTGTTCCAGATGTTGTTTAGTAATTTAAGAGTAGCTGTTGTGATGTTGGTTGGAAGGTTTTTATAAATAACATAGCCAATACAATCCTTTCCTGGTGATGTTTCTTTTTTGGACTCTAGTGCTATTTCCCATTCATACAGAGTGATTTCGCTATTTAAGTCTGATTCTTTTGTTCATAAGTCTTTGAAAAGATCTTTGTGGGAAATTTCTACTTTTTTCCTATGTTCTTGAAAATTTTGAGAGTGGTTTGTATTGCTGCTCATGTTGGAGAAGTGGTTGGAGAGCAGGTTTGCTTTTTCTTTGTCACTATTTGCACCTTTTACTTCAGGGGTGATGTGGAATGTTTTTCCCCGGATTAGTTTTATTTTGTCCCACACTTGCTTCGAGTTTGTTCTTATGTTTAAGTGGGAGCAAAAGTGTTGCCATGATTTTTCTTTGGCTGTTCTAATGATCTGCTTAAAGCTTTTTTCCTTATTTTTATAATCTTGGAAGTCTAGAGAGTTTTTAGTGTATTTAAATCGATTAAGTGCTTTTTTTCTCTTCTGAATGGGCTTTTTTGCATTCATCATTCCACCAGGGCACCGTTTGTTTGGTTTGTGATTTTTTGCTTTTTGGTATACTTAGTATGGCTGCCTCTTGTATGGTGTTGATGATGTTGTTATTGAATGTGTTAGTGTTTGGATGTTCTAGCTCTATCGTGTTAATTTTTGCAAGGATAGATTTAAATTTTTCCCAATCAGCTTTACTATATTTCCATCTCGGTGGGATCTCAATGGGGTTGTATTGCACGTTCGTCTCGAGGGAGATAATGATGGGGAAGTGGTCACTGCCTAATGTACTGTCTTGGTCCACCCACCAGTTTGTCAACTGTGCAAATTTGGGTGTACAGATGGTTAGGTCAATGGCTGAGAGGGAGCCATCCTCAGGGTTCAATCTGGTTTTTGAGCCGTCATTGAGGATGACCAGGTTGGCTTCATCTGTCCAAGCTTCTATCAACCTGTCCTCTGTTATCAGTTTTATCCCCTCCCCAGAGTTCGTTGTGAGCGTTGAAATCTCCACAGATAATAAGGTTTTCTGTAGGAGGTTGAGAGATTTGACGATAGGTTTGTAGGTTGATTGGGTTCGCACTGCCCGAGTCATAGATGTTAAAATTTTTTATAGTGATTGATCCGAAGTTGACTAGGACAGCCAGCATTTCGAATGTTTCGTTGGCGCTGGTTGATGTAGGAACTGTTATTACTTCGGTGTTTGGGAGGGTGTTTATAATGAATATTGCTAACCCTCCCCCTTTTTTCCCATTGGCTCGATTTTGGAGTAGGCCTGGGTAATATCCTGTGATTTTTGGTATATAATTGGAAATGTCTGTGATGTGCGTTTCTTGAAGGCAGATTATATCTGGTTTTGGCTCTACTTGGCTGAGTTTTTGTTTTAATTCCAATATATTGCTGTTTAATCCCCTACAGTTCCACTGCCAGATAATCATATTTTTTCTGGGGATGTTATCCATTTCTGTTGTTATATTTAAAGTCCTGTTTGGTGTTTCTATTGATGTTACAGGTGTTTAGTAAGGATTTGATTAAGCAGTGTGATAAGATTTTCTATTGTTGGTGGGTTTTGGATGTTGATGGATGTTATTGCCTTAAGCACCTCATTAAGTATTTGCCATGTTATTATTTGTGTTCCAGTGTGCGGCTGTCCAAGTCTTTGTGCCCTGCTAATGATAACACTGCTTTAAATTTGGGTGCAGGGGGTGTTTTATTTGGGTGGGTGGGTGGGGGTGTGTTGAGCGTTGGTTTGGCTTCCAGTCATTGTTTTTGTATTTGGATTGTTTGTTTTCTTTATTGGATTAAGTATTTTCTTGTGTCTGGTTATTTTGATTTTAATGTTCCCTATGTTTTCAATATGAAGGAATTGTTGAATTTGGTTAAGAGTACTGCATTGTACAATGATGTATTCTGTGTTGGGCCAGATTAGTTTGAATTGATCTTTATGTACTCTTGTGAGGGTTCCTGCGACACTACTGGGACTAAGTTTTAGTAATTGGCTGCTGTTGCTACTGATAAAAATAGTATGCTCCGGGTGGTGGAATTTGTGTTTGTTTTTGTACGATTTGCTCTCAGCAGCGGAGTTGCTTTTGGTGTTGGGTGGGGTTTTTGATTTTGCGGGATTAGTGTTACGCTTATCATTAGTTTGGCTCAGGTCCAAGTTTGTTTTTGCTTTGGTTTTCATGGGACCTTTTCCTTTCCCTACGTATGTGATTTTATCACTTTGATTATGGTGAGTGATATGATAGCTTTGTTTTGGGGGGCTTTTAGTTTTGGTGGGGCATCTAGTAAATGATGTGCCTGATGGTCCCGGTATTTGGCTGTTGTGAATTTTTTTATTTTTGCTTGGGCTCTTAGTTGTAGTAATATCTAGATTGTTGTTTGTATTTTGCAATGGTGGGGTGGTTAGATTTGGATTAGTTAATTTTGTTGTACGGATTTCCTTGGGTTTTGGTGTTGCAGATTTGTTAGTAATAATTCATCCGATTGGCTGTTTTTTGGGTGATGCTGCCAATTGTTCATGTGCTGGAGTAGCTTTGATTTTAGTGTTAAGGTCCAACTGGGGGGAGTTTGAGGGTTCTGTCTGAGCCATCTGTAAAGGCTATTAAATCATCTACATGTCCAGATAATTAGATTGGCAAGTAAGACAACGATATGGAAGGATCAGAATATCACCTTTGAAACCAGCTTCAATGGAGTATACAATATGAGGGACCTTGTCATTTGTGCTTTCAGTGTACATTAGCAAACCATGAAAACTGCTTCACTGTACAAAACGAGAGACGAATTTTATATGACATACGAACTAGCCAAAATGATATCCTAGTTTAATTACAAAATATCATATAACAGTAGATATCATTTTTCATTCATGCATGAACAGTAGAGGCTCGATTTATTTATTCCAATCGAAATCGCTGTAAAATACAAACAAACCATACAGACAATGACTGTCAAAGGTATTTTAACGTAAACTTTTAAAGCAAAAAGAGACAACCGAATGTGGAAGCCTCTAAAGAAGGATTAAAACTCTCTCTCTCTCTCTCTCTCTCTCTCTCTCTCTC